>VSMD01105377.1:0-21350 GCA_008750895.1 Mirza zaza
CACTGGCCTAGCTCACAGCAACCTCAAACTCCTGGGCTCAAGCAATCCTGCTGCCTCAGCCTCCCGAGTAGCTGGGACTACAGGCATGCGCCACCATGCCCGGCTAATTTTTTCTATATATATTTTAGTTGGCCAATTAATTTCTTTCTGTTTATAGTAGAGATGGGGTCTCGCTCTTGCTCAGGCTGGTCTCGAACTCCTGAGCTCAAAGGATCCGCCCACCTCGGCCTCCCAGAGAGCTAGGATTACAGGCTTGAGCCACCGCGCCCGGCCAAGAAACGATTTTTTTAAAAGGGGTTATTGGCAAACATTCTTACCAACAATTCCTAAATGATAGAAATTTAATCGTCAAATATTACCTAGTGCCACCAAAGAAATAATTGAAAGTTAATGCCCAGGAACATTTAACCTATGATTTTATGTTCCTTTTTATTGCTGTGTAGTCTTTCATTGCATGGATGTACCATAGTTTGTTTATTCATTCACCAATTGAAGAAACTTTGGGTTGTTTCCCGTTTTGAGTGACTATAAATAAATCTGCTATAAATATCAGTGAAAAGGTTTTCATATGGGCATAAATTTTCCTTTCTTTTGGGTAAATACCTAAGTTTGAGTACTTATGGGTAGTATGGTATCATCGGATTTTAAAATTTTAGCTTTTTAAGAGGGATGAAGTATTAGCTCATTGTAATTTTAATTTGCATTTCCCTAATGACTAATGATATCGAACATTTCTTTATGTGGTTATTTGACATCTATATTTCTTCTTTGATAAAATATTCTAATTTTTGGTCCATTTTAAAAATCGAGT
Organism: Mirza zaza; assembly: GCA_008750895.1. Lineage (NCBI taxonomy): Eukaryota > Metazoa > Chordata > Mammalia > Primates > Cheirogaleidae > Mirza > Mirza zaza. The sequence continues at coordinate 812 of VSMD01105377.1, forward strand.
TGTTTATGTTTTTATTCTTGAGTTATGAGAGTTCTTTATATATTCTGCATATGAACCTTTGTCAAATATGTGTTTTACAAATATTTTCTCCCTTTTCTTTCTCTTAACATTGTCTTTTGCAAAGCAGATAGTTTTAATTTTGAAGATGTCAACTTTATCAAAATTTTCCTTTATGGTTCATGCTTTTGGTGAATCAAAGAAATCTTTGCTCAACCCACTGGTTTTCAAATGGAGGGCAGCCTCTCACCCCTGGAACATTTGAGGGGAAGGGGAGAGGCTGCCTCAACTGTGTAAAGACATTTTTTATTTACTAGGGGTAGTGGTGTTACTGCCATCTAGTGGGTAGAAGTCAGCAATGCTGCTAAACATCCTGCCATGCACAGAATAGCCTCTTAAAGAATTATCCAGTCCAAAATGTCAGTAGTACCAAGGTTGATAAGCTAATTCAAGGTCACTAAGATTTTGTTCTATTATTATTAATATATAATCATAATATTATTATGTTCTATTATTAATATTATTAATATTTATTATTAATATTATAAATAATATTATAATATTATTTAAATAGATGAGGTTTCACTATGTTGCCAAGGCTGGCTTCAGACTCCTGGGCTCAGGAAATCCTCCCACCTCAGCCTCCTGAGTAGCTAAAACTACAGGCGTGTGCCACAATGTAACTGTCCTATTTTTAAAGAAATTTTAAGTTCTGCATTTAAGTTTATGATTCATTTTGAAAGAATTTTTGTAGATAGTGTAAGGTATGGATTGAGGCTCTTTTTTTTCAACTTTAAATTAAGATCTCATGTCAGTAGCTGAGCCATCACAGTACTTTACAAATAATTGTTTTATTCTTTTATTCTCCATTAAGGCATGATTGACAAAATAAAAATTGTATATATTCACGATATATAATGCAATTTTTGGCAGATGTATATGTTGCAAAATGATTAAATTGAGCTAATTAACATATCAATCACTTCACATATCTACTATTTTTTTTTTTTTTTTTTGAGACAGAGTCTCACTTTGTTGCCCAGGCTAGAGTGAGTGCCGTGGCATCAGCCTAGCTCACAGCAACCTCAAACTCCTGGGCTCAAGCAATCCTGCTGCCTCAGCCTCCCAAGTAGCTGGGACTACAGGCATGCGCCACCATGCCCGGCTAATTTTTTCTATATATATTAGTTGGCCAATTAATTTCTTTCTATTTATAGTAGAGATGGGGTCTCGCTCTTGCTCAGGCTGGTCTCAAACTCCTGCGCTCAAAGGATCCGCCCACCTCGGCCTCCCAGAGAGCTAGGATTACAGGCATGAGCCACCGCGCCCGGCCATATCTACTATTTTTTGTGATGAGAACATTTAAGATTGCTACTCTGTTAGCAATTTTCAAGTATACAATGTATTGTTCTTAACTATAGTCACCAGTCTGTACAATAGATCTCCAGAAATTATTCATCTGGTCTAACTGAAACTATGTGCCTTTTGACCACATCTCCCCATTTCTTCCTCCTCCTCACCCCCCAGCAACTGCTACTACCATTCCATTCTCTGCTTCTAGGAGTTCAACTTTTTTAGTTTTCACATATAAGTGCAATCATGCAGTACTTATCTTTCTGTGCCTGGCTTATTTCACTTAACATGATGTCCAGGCTTATCATATTGTTGCAAATGACAGGATTTCTTTCTTTTTAAACAGTATTCCACTGAGCAGTATTCCACTGTGCATATATACCCAATTTTCTTTATCTATTCATGTATCAATGGACACTTAGGCTGATTCCGTATCTTTGCTACTGAAGGTTTTTGTTTGTTTGTTTGTTTGGCAAGTTGTCTGATTGTTTCAACACCATTTGTTGAAAAGACTATCCTTTTTTCCTGCTGAATTGCCTTTGCACCTTTTTTTTTAATATCAATTGCTTATATATTTGTGGGACTATTATTTGAACTCTCTATTCCATTCCATTGATCTACATGTTTATCTTTTCCTAATACCATATGGTCTTGATAACTATTGCTTTATAGTAAATTTTGAGATAAGAGTCTAAGTCTTACAACTTTGTGCTTCTTTTTCAAAATTATATTTGTTATTATAATTTACTTGATTCTTTTTTTATTGTAGCTTGTAGTGTTTGGCAAATGGCCAACCATTAAATTCAATATTTGGTCAAAGCTGAGGCTGAAATTAAATATCACCATTGTAGAAAGAAATTTTAGTATAAAAGACTAAATATAAGATTTCATTATAAATTTAAGATTTAAAAATAGTAATAATTATTTTATTAAATTTTGGGGTAGTCATACACCCATTGAATATTATACTGTAAGGACAATAATTTCTCCACAGCTAGATTTGGTTCTGCACTGAATATGTTACTGACAGCAATCCCTAAAAAAGCCATACAAAAAAAATACACTCAAAAAACTACAGACTAATCAAAATGAAATTCTAAAAAATATTCAAGTTACCCTTAAGAAAGTAAAGGAAAAAACAGAGAAACAAAAAGCACAGAGAACAAATAGAAAACAAAAACTAAAGTGGTAGCCTTAAGTCCTGATATATCAATAATTACATTAAATATAAATGGTTTAACTGTATTAAAGCACAGAGATTGGCAGAATGGATTAAAAACAAGACCCAACTATATGATCTCTACAGGAAACTCACCTCAAATACAATAATGTAGGTTGAAAGTAAAAGAACAGAAAAAATTATACTGAAATTAATTTAATAAAATATATTAATACTTCAGAGCAAAAAAAATTTACCAGAGACAACCAGGGACATTACTAATCATAAAAGGGTTAATCTACCAAGAAGGCAGAACAATTCTGATTATATACATACCAAACAATGAAACTACAAAATGTGTGAGGCAAAAAATGTTAGTACTGAGAAGAGAAATAGACAAATTCACAATTATTGTTGAACACTTCAACACCCCTCTCTCAACAATCAATAGAACAACAGAAAATTAGCAAGGACATAGAAGAAATCAACACCACCATCCGCTAACAAGGTCTAATTGACATTTATAGAACACTCTACCCAACAACAGGCTACCACACATTCTTTTCATGTGCCCCAAGAGCATACACCAAGACAGACCATGTCCTAGGCCATAAAACAACAACAACAACAAAAACAACTCTGCAAATTAAAACCTATTGAAATCATTAGAGTATTGTTTCTGACCACATGGAAACAAACTAGAAATCAATAACAGAAAGATAACATGAAAATCTTTAAATACTTGGAAACTAAATAACACACTTCTAAATAATCCATGGGTCAAATAGGGAATCTTAAGGAACATTTAAAGAATACATTGAACTAAATGAAAATGGAAATTCAACATACCAAAATTTATGGGACACAGCTAAAGAAGTCTTGAGAGGGAAATTTATAGTGTTAATTCCCTACATTAGAAAAGTCTCAAATTAATATTTCTCACAACGTCATGTGAATCTATAGTTATCTCAAAATAAAAAGTTTAATTATATGTAATTAAATATATTAATATATATTTCATTCATCCAGTAGAATTTTAAAGCATGAAACATGAGATTTCCAGTCTGTCTTTCATCTAGCATGCAGCCATATGCTATTCATAGACAGTTACAGTTATTCTGAATGACAGACTTTGTTGGTATTACTGATATTCTCAGACTGCCTAAGTACTTACACAATTTCACAATCACACACAAGTTTAGGAAAGTCAGAAATGATACTAAAGTAGGCATTTGGCTATTTGGTCTTTCAGAGTCCAAGGGAAAGTATATGTCAAAAATCAGAAACTGAGTAACAAAGTCAAAATTGATTCTTAGTGAACCTCAATGCCCAATATTTCCATTATGTCAAAGTTCCAGTTTCCTGTTGGTGGACACTTAGTTTTTGTTTCTTGCTTTTTGCTCTTACAAACAGTGCTGCAATGACAGTCCTTAAACATATGTCTGTGTATACTTAAGGGAGTCTATCTGGAGTGTTAATTCCTAAAATCGGACTTGTGTCAAAGGTATATGCATTTAAAATTTTGATTAATGCGTCAAATTTCCATCTAAAAATCTTATACCCATTTGAACTTCTAGTATCCCTATGTAAGTCTTGCTTTTCCACATCTTTGCTAACATTGGATATTATCCTTCTTTATCTTTTGCCAGTAGAAGAGGATTTTTAATTTGTTTTTTAAACAAACAGACTATTTTTTAGAGCAATTTTAGGTCACAACAAAATTGAGTGGAAAGAGGAAGTGTTCCCATATGCCATCTGCCCGCACATGTGCATAGACACCCCCATCATCAACATCCTTCACCAGAGGGGTGTATTTGTTACAATTGAACCTAAACTGACACATCATTATTGCCCAAAGTCTGTAGCTTACAATAGGTTTCATTGTTAGTGTTGTACATTCTATGTGTTTGGGCATATGCATAGTGACATGCATCCACCATTGTGGTATCAAGCAAAATACTTTGACTACCCTAAAAATCCTCTGGGCCCCATTTATTCATCCCTCCCTCCCCACTAGCTACTGCCAATCGTACTCTCTCCATAGCTTTGCCTCTTCCACAGCCTCATGTAATTGGAGTCATATGGTATGTAGCCATTTCAGATTGATGTTTTTAACTTAGTAATATGCATTTAGGTTTCCTTCATGTCTTTTCATTGCTTGATAGTTTGTTTCTTTTTAACACTGAATAATATATCATTGTCTGGATATACCACAGTTCATTTATCCAGTCACCTACTGAAGGATAGCATGGTTGCTTCCAAGGTTTGTCAATAATGAATGAAGCTGATAAAAAAATTATGTGCAGGTTTTTGTGTGGACATAAGTTTTTAATTCATTTGGGTAAATATCAAGGAATGCAATTGCTGGATTGTATGGTAAAAATATATTTAGTTTCGTAAGAAACTACCAAACTGTCTTCCAAAGTAGCTGTGCCATTTTGCATTCCCACCAGCAATGAATGAGAGTTCCTATTGCTCCACATCCATGCCAGCATTTACTGTCATCGGTGTTTTGCATTTTGGCCATTGTAATAGGTATGTAGTGGTATCTCATTGTTGCTTTAATTTGTAATCCCTTAAGATGTAAGATGTGGAGCACCTTTTCATATGCTTATTTCTCATCTGAGTGTCTTCTTTGGTGAGGAGTCTGTTCACGTCTTTTGTTCATTTTTTAAATTGGGTTGTTTATTTTCTTATTGTTGAGTTTTAAGAGTTCTTTGGATATTTTGGATAACTCCTTTATCAGATGTGATTTACATCTCTTAGCCTCCCAATTCCCACAAGCACTATATATATATCTATTTTTTAAAAGTTACAGATTTCCTCTTTAGGAACCTCTTTGGATATTCCATGGTGCTTGTTGTAGGAAGAGCTTAATGGCTGGCAGTAAGAAATCACTTAATATAAAGGTGCATAAAAATACAAGGGCACGCAGCTTCAAAGGTTGGTAAAGGAGTCCATTCAGCGTGTAACTGTGTCACCTGGGCTACAGAGGACAGCGGAGGTAAAGTTCCTGGGCATAGCAGGGGATGGTTTAGATACAGGTTAGTGCAGAAACTTGTTCCTTCTGAGGACTGACCATTAGAACTTACCCAGGAGTCTACCCTGGCCTAATTGCTGATATTAGAGCAAAGAATTATCCAATCTGGTGACAAGTTCAGAGTTGATTCATAGCCACGAGGGGTGGGGAAGAGTGATGCTGTAGTCCTGGCTGCCAAGTGGAAGCTGATAACACTCCAGGGAGATGCACTTTTATGTTTGCTTCACCATTAAGGAAACACAAAAACAAGGTCAATTTTCCCCAATATTCAGATAATGGGCTTTGAGGGAAAAAATGAAAGTGGCAGTTCAGGGCCAGGCGTGGTGGTTCATGCCTGTAATCCTAGCACTCCGGGAGGCCAGGCCAGGAGGATCACTTGAGCTCAGGAGTTCCAGACCAGCTTGAGCAAGAGCCAGACTCCTTCTCTACTAAAAATAGAAAAATTAACCAGGCATGGTGGCACATGCCTGTAGTCCCAGCTACTTGGGAGGCTGAGGCAGAGGGATCGCTTGAGCCCAGCAGTTTGAGGTTGCTGTGAGCTATGATGATGCCATTGCACTCTATCCAGGGCAACAGAGTGAAACTCTATCTTAAAAAAGAAAAGAAAAAAAGAAAGTGGCAGTTCAGTGATAGACCAGGGAAGGGCTGCAGGAGTGGGTGGGACTCATATATAGCCCTCCCTGCATTGGCCCCTCCTCTGGGGAGCTGCTGCAAAATGTACAAGAAAGTATCGCCTAACCTGATTAGGAAATTTGGAGATGGGAGCTGGGGAGACAGGCTCCAGAGAATACTAAGCATAAAGCTTAAGGCTAAGACTTAAGGAAAAATCTAAATGCCAGAGACAGGGAAAGAGCCTAGTAGAGCCTAGGACAATAGAAAGATGAGAAAGCAGAGGGGGCTTGGGAGAGAGACCAGGCTGACAAAGCCCAGAATAAAATTCTCAAGATACTGGCGGTTTCCAGCCCACGGCAGTAGAGGCAGCTTTTCAAAATAGAAAGGAAAAGATTCCCCCCGTAGAGTTACAAAACTGATTCATGTTTTATTTTCTTATAAATCTCCATAGTCAATACAAGGATTAACCACTTTGGTACCAGCGTCGACTATAGTTGACAGCCACAGATGAACGCGCACAGCGACTTTAGCCGACAGCCGTGATATGACTTCTAATTTTTCATTTATCAAACTAAAATTGTGAACATTTAAAAATAACATAATGAAAACATATATGTATATGTTACCTATTCTGATTGACATTACAAGTCAAGCTGCCTGTAAAGTAAAACAAGCTTTCAGTGCTTTAAAGCTTTCCTCATCACACAGGAGCAGAACGGACTCGTCGTCAACGCACAGCACGAACTATCGTGCGGACTGTGAGTGCCGGCTGTGGGCAAGGTTTCGCGGCCGGTGAGCGCCACACCGAAGTGGTTAAGTATTCTTTCTCCCAGCCTCCTGTCTTTAATTTCCTTGTTTTTCCTCTGGCTATTTTGTTATGAGCTTGGTTGTCTGTGTGTTAAGACAATATCTTTGACGCTCATAGCTGGGGCAATGCAGCCAGTTCAGTCTGTGATTCTCCGGTGTGTGTGGCTGGAAGATGTTCCTGCTGCTTCCTTCCTACACCAAGAATAGTAAGAGCAAGATACCAAGAAGCAGAGCAGCCATGCCGACCCATAAGAAACGAAATGTGGAAATATGTATTGTTCAGGGAGGCCCTAAAGCAAGTGGGGTTTGAATCCCTGAGGTCCTTCCTATGCTCTGGGTGAGATGTATTCTAAAGCCCAAGCTCCTCACACTGGCTACAAAGCCGTTGGCCCCTGGCCCTTACCTACCTCCCCACCCTTGGCTCATGCCGCAGCCCCCAGGCTCCAGCCCACTGGGCCCTTTCCAGGGTTCCGGGTATTGATGGAGGATGCCACGCTGTGCATTGTGGGACCTCTGCCCCAGGTCCTTTCGTGATCCATTCTAATGTTACCTCCTCAGAGAGGTTGACCTGACCCTTTATCCCCTCCCTCAACCACTCCTGGTCGTATTTCCTTGTTTTATCTTCATCAGACTTCTAGTATCAGAAATTATTTGGTTTATGTGTGAGCCCCAGGGGAGCAGGCCCAGGCCACCCTTGGGGACTGCTGTGTCCCCACCATCTAAAACCATGCCTGGAGCATAGTGAATGCTTAAAAATGATTTGTCGAATGCATAGTGAATGGCAAAAAGTTACAAGCCCAAAAGGTCAAGCTGACCCGGTATCTTTTATTTTATTTTTTTTTCCTGACCCTTTTTCTTTGCATTTAAATCCCTTCCTGGTAATGCGTTAGGCTTCTACTCCCACTCTCAGACACTACCAGTCTGCTTTGCAAAATTGTCACCTCAAAGGCCGGGAGAAGTTAATGACCCTTGCAATGATGCCTTTGGTCCCTGAGGAAAGCTGTCAGAAAATTGTAAAAGAAAACCCAAAGAGCTTTTTGGTGAAGGAAGAAATAAGATAAGGATTTGAATTTCTTAAAGCTTCTGTTGGCTGTCTTAAAAAAAAAAAAGAATTTTAACATATGGAATGACTGGTATAGGAAGAAGGGAATCAGGAAGGTGAGGACTAATATTTATTAAAGTCCGGGCCTTGTCCTCATGTTTTGCCCATGTTATAACATTGAACCTTCTCAACAAGCCTATGGGGAAAGAATTAGCATCCCCATTTTACAGATAAGGAAGCTGAGGCTCAAAATGGTTAAGCAAATTTCTCAAAATCCTACGGTTAATATATGGAGAAGCCAGGTTCATGCTGAGGCCCGGCTGACTCCAAGGCCATCTGTGTGCATGTTGTTCCCAGTCCACACCCTGGGTCCTCAGACCCGCCTCTCTGCTCTGAGGGCATGTGGAGGAGAGCGGGAGACTCCCCCTGTGCTGGCATGACACAGATGTTAGAAGACCCATGGGCAAGAACACCTCCCAGGCCCTCCCCATCTATATTGATTTCAAGTATCCTTTAGAAGTGCCTGAGTTTAATTCACTATCATTTTTATACAATAGAGACCTTTATAAATTATAGCTTTTGGGTCCTCCAATTGCAAAGGAAACAAGGACCATAACTGGGCCATCAATAATCTCCCCAGAGCAGAGGAGCTGAACATAAAAGCTGCAAAAAGATGCCTGAAGTTTTAGAATGCGATTGCTTCCTGAATAATCTTTTACTTGGCAGAACTAAATGTCAATGCTGTTGTGCTTGTGGCTGCACAGCCTATTTTGAAAATGAGATAATGCATCTTCAGGGTGGGAGCGAGAATCCTTTGTCCCTCCTGACGTATTTTATGTAATAATAAAAGATGCTCCTATGGAGAAGGGGTGAGCCAGGAGGGTGAAGCTACTTAAAGTGGCTGCTTTCTTTCTGCGTTATGGTACAGAAAGTAGCAAACTGTCAAAGCCCTGCACAGCTTCCGTCTCCCCTTTCAAAATGATAGAAGATTAGTTGAAGACAGAAGTGGCTCAGGCTCAGTAAGAAACAAGAGTTCTTTTCATATCCAGATGGGGCTCTCTAATCCTCTACAAACTCCTGGTGTCACTTACTGGGTTCAAAGTTGACTATTTGGCTGTCTCTTGTGTGACCTTCACTGTTAGAGTCTGAGCCACAGTAGAAGGAACTTAACAATAAACCTTGTTGATGGATGTATCAGAAAGTAAATTACAGAGTCTCAAACGTGGAATGAAAGCTCCTAGCTGAACAACGCACTCAACACATGGAAAAACACCGGCAAAAGTTGGGTCTTTGAGTTAGATCATCATCCTGGATTTTTGCATGGCAGAGAGAAGATAAATGCATATTGTACTTTTTTTTTTTGCTGAAAAAAGTTAACGAATAAGACTTGGAATTGTGTATATGTCCACTTCATCAGGAAACTCCATTATTAATTCAGAGAAAGAGATGACAGACCAATTGAGCGATTTGTCTCTCAGGTATATGCCTGTGAATTGGAGTGAATGGTAGAACCAGGCTGAACTATACGTTGCAAAATAGGCAGCAAAGTTTGTGCAGATGATCTCCAATGTTTTTCCAAATAACCAGTAAATAGTTGATGGGTATTACCTATGATACCAAAAAACCCGAACCACAAGGACAAATTGTTCAACTGATCCAAGATGCCAATCCATTTCCACTAAAGGAAAGAGGCTCGATTAGTAGGAGCTCTCAGAAACAGGTAGAAAGCATGGAGAGGGGCATGTGTATAATAGATGTGTAGACCTTCATGCTCTGAGGCAGATGTTACTAAAAACACCTTGGGCATCAGCATCCCAAAATGCTACCGATCCAGCGGCTGATCTGCTTTTCCTGCAACACAGTGAGGTATTTGCAGTAAAGATGATTTCTATTCCTACCATAGTAGTTTTTCATCTTTCAAACAAAGAAATCTGAGAGCTAGAAGAGGCCCAGGGAGTTGCAAATCCAGTGTTTTCTACATTCTTCTGCACAGCAGCATCCTTTGCGATTCCTGTTAAATACAGATTCCTAGATTCCACTCTGGACTCTGGCCGCATCTCCAGGGAAATGGCTGGCATCTCTCTACTGAACAAGCTCCCTGCTTGTCTTTGGGCTCAGGCAGGTCTGGTGACATGACGATTGCAAATCCACATTTTGCCAATGAGAAAACTGAGGTTCACAGGAGTGACACACCCAAAGTCCATTGAGATACAACAGAACCAAGACTGAACTCAGGTCGGAAGCACATAAAAATCCAACCTCATTTAATTTCCATGGTAAAGAGGTGCAAATCTCACAATGTGGGTTTCAGGTCCATGGAGCCTAAGGTATGGTTGCTAAGGGTGGGAAGCGATTGGATCAACCCCTCCTGTTCAATCTGCTGCAAGACGTTCTTTACCAAGCTCAATACCCTAGAAAAGATATAATCATCTAGCTCTGAAAATTCCTGATTAGCTTGTCAGCTGGGATTACTTTAGCTTTACATTTAAACATAATTCTATTTAATACCACCAAGTGCTGTCCTATTGATCGCTGGGTTTGACTCACAGCTGATATTTTTGAGCAATTGACTATGATGTCTGAAGTGCAAAGGGGGATCCAGGGAGAAGAAGGGTGTTTGCACGATTTCCTGGCATATTACCCATCTGGGAGATGGTGTCGGAATCCACCAGAGGAGTTATTTTAAAAAGTACAGCCCGACAGAGGTTTTGTTGATAATGACACCTAAATCAATTCAGTCTCAGCCCTGGAGAGCTGGACTGAGTTCTGCAAAGTTAAGATCTTCCTGGCCTGAAGGAGTGGAGGCAGAGAGGGTCTGCACACTTACAGAAACTGCAAAAAGGCAAAGAAAGTCTGTTGTAGACTTAAAGGGGCCCTCTGGGTCTCCCGAATAAACATTTGCAACCTGTGACGAAGAAATTGTCGTAGATTTAGTCCTATTAATGCATTTTCTGCCTAAGATGTTAATTTAAGGTAGAGACATTCATTCCTTGTGTGTGTGTGTGTGTGTGTGTGTGTGTGTGTGTGTGTGTAAACCTACGTTTTCTGTATTTATCCTAAATATAGCCATAAGAGTCCCCAAACTTACAAAATTCAATTGATGTTGACTTATGTTTTTGCACATAGACATATTTTTGATATGTTGACATATCTTCGCACTCATATTTTTGCACATAGACGTATCTAGACATATTGCCTTATGTTTTTGCACATATATTTGCACATATGTGCCATTTGTGATTTTGGAGTGGGCTCGAGAGGCTGTTCTGAAATCCAAGAGAGTTTTAAACCATCTGGATTTGAAACCTACGGACTGACTAGTAGCAAGCAAAAAGACAAGACAATAGAAACAATCAAATTTCCAGTTTACAGGGTAATTTTGCTTCTTACAGAGACAATGGCATTTCACAAAAGGGACTAGAAAGCCCTCCAAGCAAACACTGATGCCTTAAACTCAGACAAAGTGATTCATTTTGTTTATGGCTAAGCACTCTGAGCTCTTCCTTGGCAATTCAATTAACTCCTGAGAGAGCAAAGAACGTGGTTTACATTGGACCTATTTCTCTGGGCAGAGAAGGATAGACACAGGAACTAACACTTGATGAATCCTATGTTGTACCTAGCAGAGATGAAGCTTCTGGCATGTTATCTCAGGTAATGCTTTCAACAGCTCCAGTGGCTAAAGATAATCATCACTTCACAGATTATCCCAAACACAGGGAGGTGAATAAATTGCCCTAAATTGCACAGAAAATGGAGGTGTCTTACTGAGTTTGGGCTGCTATAACAAAATACCATAGACTGGGTGGCTTAAACAACAGATATTTATTTTTCACAGTCCTGGAAGCTACAAAGTCTAAGATCAAGGTATCCGCCCATCTGGTTCCTGGTGAGGGCTCTCTTCCTGGCTTGTACGTGGGTAGGCAGGGAGAGAGAAAGAGATCTGGTCTCTCTTCTTTTTTTTTTTTTTTTTTTTTTGAGACAGAGTCTCACTTTATTGCCCAGGCTAGAGTGAGTGCCATGGCGTCAGCCTAGCTCACAGCAACCTCAAACTCCTGGGCTCAAGCCATCCTGCTGCCTCAGCCTCCCAAGTAGCTGGGACTACAGGCATGTGCCACCATGCCCGACTAATTTTTTTTATATATATATTAGTTGGCCAATTAATTTCTTTCTATTTATAGTAGAGATGGGGTCTCGCTCTTGCTCAGGCTGGTGGTCTCTCTTCTTCTTCTAAGGACATTAATCTCATCCTGGGGACTCCACCCTCATGACCTTAATACCATCACATTGAGGGTTAGGAGTCCAAAATATGAATTTGTGGGGCAGGGAACACAAACATTCCCTCCATAATGGGAGTTGTCCTCACTCTCAGTCCCCTAGTGTGGTTGCATGTTGGCAGGAAGTGAGAAGGGCTGTAGAAAGGACAGATATATAGGGAACCTTAGAACAGCAGGTTGCATTAGGAGGCCGCTGACTGTGGGAGCCTACTATCCAGAGGCAAGGTGCAATCTCGAGAAGATGAGATCACTTATAGGGATGAACAAAAGTTTTGATTATTTTTCTTTCTACTTCTTTTTTTTGCACCACAAGTCACAATGTGTAAAATTTGATGCCAGCAGGTACTCACACTCACATTCACACACATACACATATGAAGAGAGGTACGGAGGAACAGAACACGATTAGTGTCTATAACGGTAGTTATCTCTTGATGGTAAAATTATGAGTTATTTTACCTTTTTTTTTTGCCATTCATCTATAGTGTTGGATTTTTCTAAAATAGATTGTTTGTTAGTGTTCTTATCATTATTATTATTTTAGAGCTAGCCTCGCTCTGCCACACAGGCTGGAGTACAGTAGCACGATTATAGTTCACTGTAACCTTGAACTCCTGGCTCAAGCAACCCTCTCACCTCAGCCTCCTGAGTAGCTAGGACTACAGGTATGTGCCACTACACCTGGCTAATTTTTTATTTTATTTTTATAGAGATGGAGTCTTGCTGTGTTGCCCAGGCTGGTCTCAAATTCCTGGGCTTAAGTAATCCTCCTGCCTCAGCCTCCCAAAGTGCTGGGATTACAGGTGTGAGCTACCACATCTGGCCTGTTTATTATTTATGGATGTAATTTATACTAAAAACTTCCCAAATGTATCTTTTCACAAGGCATCAGTTATTTTCAAAGGTCACTTGTGTTGTGTCCCCATCTTTCACAATAATAGTTTATAAATTCAAGCATTTAATCTTAGTCCATATTTTTCTCCCCACCAAAATGACATGAGATTTGCTGCTGCTATTCATGGCAGTTCTTGTGCAGGACTGACTCGTTGTTTTGATACCCTGTAGGCACAACCTAAGTCATATAATTTGGTTAAGTTGGAAAATAAGTATTTTGCTGAGCTTACCCCAGGCTTTCAACAACAGGAGATTTTCATGCCCTTATAGTGACAAGACGGAAGTGAAGACCATTTTTAAAACTCCAGTTAGGAAAACGAAGCCCACTGAGCTGCCCACTCATTCTCATCCCACAGATGAATGACTCCATCATTATGCTTTTCAAAGAAAACTCATTTATTTATTCATCAGCATTTAAAAACTAAAAACTAAATGAAGCTAGACATTTTTTTTTTCTGATGAAGTTTAGGAAGAAAGATTAAAAAAAAATAGACTAGGATAAGAAAAGCCTTTGATGACTCTTTGTAATATTTAAAACCTAAACAAAGCAGCTTAGCACCAGTGGGAGCTGAAACTAATTAGAAATCAAAATTATATTTGCCTCATCAATGCTAAAATAAATCCAAGGGAAAACAAAGAGGTACTTTTGTAATTAAATTTAATTTAGTGTAATAATCTTAATTCTTGCTATTTGCAACTGCGGGAGTTATTTTTAAAAGAGTGTTTAAGGATGTATTTTTCAATGCGTCAACAGTGTGCTGAGTCTTGTGTAAAATTGAGATGATTCAAAGGAGAGGGGAAGAGGAGGGTGCATCCGGTGGGGGGAGGGACGCAGAGCCTCAGAGAAGCCAGGAGGCACCTGGTGGCAGGCTGGGTCCCCAGGCGAGGGTCCCCTCCATTCTCTACTGTGTTGCCCTGTGGAGTTCTCGCCTCCCTCAAGGGACAGCATGGAAAGGAGGAAGCTGTTCTCGTGGTGTCTCCTCTGCCGGGAGCAGTGGAGGAGGGGAGAATCCCGTGGAGTGAGTCAGCCCCTTCTAGAAGTAGCCCTAGAATTGTTTCAGCGTACAATTTGGTGGTATTAAGTGCATTCACAGTGCTGTGTAACCACCACCACCGTCCATTTCCAGAACTTTTTCATCATCCCCAATAAAAACTGTACCTGTCAGACAAAAACTCCCCATTTTTTTCCTCCCCTAAGCCCTGGTAGCTACTAGTCTACTTTCTGTCTCTATGAATTATTTCTGGCCTATTTCACTTAGCATAGTGTTTTCAAGGTTCATCCATATTGTAGTAGCCCATGGTGTGGACTAGGAAGCTGAGACTTATATTAAATAACTGCCTAGTGCCACAGAGAGAATATTAATAAGCAGCAGAGGAAGAATTCAAATCCAGAGAAGTCCCACTCCAAGGTCTCTGGTCTTAACAGTCCTTGACCAAGTGTTTCTCCTCATGCTGACCACAGACCGCTAGATCAGAATCACCCGAGTGCCCAAAATATGTAGATTCCCGGGTCCCACCTCAGTCCTGCTAAATGATAATCTTTGTATTTTTAACAAGCTCCCCAGTTGATTCTTATGCAAAACTAAAGTTTGAGAATTACTTCATTATTCTCTATTGAAAATGCAACTAAGAAAAGCTAGCAGCAAATGAAACAAAGGCATCATCACAAACCCAAGGGCAGGTGATCTCACTGAAAGGGAGAAATGAGTAGACAAGTGCTGTGGTTTGAGCGATAGTGTCCCTCCAAAATTCATGTTGGAACTTTATCTCCAGTGCAACAATATTAAGAGGTATGGCCTTACGGAGGTGATTAAATCATAGGACCTCCACCCCAATAAATAGAATTAGAATCCTTACAAAAGGGTTCGAGGTTGAAGGGAGTGCCCTCTTGCCTTTCTGTCCCTTCCACCACGGTTCCTCCCTTCCAGAGGAAGCAACAAGGAGGCGCCATCTTGGAAGCAGAGAGCAGCCCTCACCAGACACCAAATATCGTCGTGCCTTGATCTTGGACTTCCCAGCCTCAGAACAGTGTGAAATAAATTTCTATTGTTTATAAATTACCCAATGTGTGGTATTCTGTGATAGCAGCACATTGGACTAGATCAGTAAGAATTATCCAAGCTCATGTATTCTGCTGGGATCTCTAGGAATGATTTCCAGTGTGTCCACCCTGTATGTCCTTTGTGGTCTCATGACTCATCCTTTTATGAAGTGGGAAGATACATCTCTTGTGGTTATGTCATATTTTTCATTCCCATTTTATAGTTCATGTCAATGTATATTATGTATGAAAAACAAACCAGCTTACCGTCCAGTGCTGCCAACATGTAGCATCCTGATGTTTGGCATAAGAAAAGAAAGACACAAATGGTGAGCCGAGATGCTGGCAAACCAATGCACGATGCAGCCAAAAGACATGCCGTATTTAGTGCAGGACTAAAAACTAACCTTCAGGAAGACTTTCACCTTGAAATCTGGTGATGTGTGGAACAGATGTTTTAATTTACCTAAAATAATTTGCATAATCAATTTAACATGTGGTTTATCAAACCTGCCAAAGAGCAGGTGACAATATGGAATTAATATGATTACTAATTTGACACATCATTGAGATTAATTTGACCTTTCTTGATCTCAGAATACCCAGAGGCCTTAATAGACAGGAATAGTGTGCTATAAAATGCAACCTAAAATCCACAATCTTAGCCTCATAAATAAAGCAACCAGCTTGCTCAGTTTGGCCTCATACTTCTGTGTCTTTCCTGTTGAACTCTCCTCTAATCAAAAAGAAGGCAATGAGTGAATATTGGGGGAATGTATCTGGTTCAGAGTGTTCATAATTTTATGAAAGTAATTGATTTATCTTGCCTCTGATACTATGTATGGTACTTCCTTCTCCCTGGTCTGTTGATTTATCCTTGATCCTAGACTCAAAGAGATATCACTTTTGACAATCTTTAGCTTTAAGTCTAGAGATTCAAAATAAGAGATTTTAAATTATGCGTCAGTTTGATTACGATAGTAAATTACTGTATTAGAAACAATAGAAAGGTTCAGCAATAGAGGATCGGTTAAATAAAATAATATCTCATGCCAATAAAATGCTATGCAACCATTTAAATGATGTGGAAAAAGTATATTTAATGACATAAAAGCATGTTTGTGATATGTGACATAAAGAAATCATATTGCAAAATAATATGTGTACTCTAATCTCATTTTTATAAGAAAAATTATGTATATGTCTGGAAGGATAAATACCAAAAATGTTCAAAGTGGGAGGATTGCTTAAGTCTAGGAGTTCAAGACCAACCTGAGCAAGAAGAACAAGACCCTGTCCCTGCAGAAAATAGAAAAATCAGACGGGCATGGTGGCACACCTATAGTCCTAGTTACTCAGGAGGCTGAGGCAGGAGAGTCACTTGACTCCAGGAGTTTGAGGTTGTTGTGAGCTAGGCTGATGCCATGGCACACTAGCCTGGGCAACAGAGCGAGACTCTGTCTCAAAATAAATAAGTAAATAACCCCCAAACTTAATCATGGTTATATCTACATGGTAGGATTAAGGTTGATTTATAGTTTTTGTTTTTATTTATCTATACTTTAAAATGTTTTTTTCACCATGAACATGTAATTCTTTTATATAATAGAGAAAAAAACTAATTTTTAAAAATATTTTTGATAGCAGATTGAACTCAGCATCCAATTTCACTCTCTCCCAAAACTTCATTCAATTTCCTATAGAAAGGTTTTCTTGCAGACAAACACAGAGAGACACACACACGAGGACAACCATGAAGGAGACAACAGAAAGAACATTTTGGAAGCTGGAAAACAGAGGTGAGCATGAAAACTGGTTTGGTAGGCTAGCAAAGCCCACCCTCAAGGCAGCGGTGGGGAAAGCCATGAACCAAGTTGCTTTAAGCTGCAGAATTTTCAGGGGGTGGGGTGCAAGGGGGGAGGCTGGAGGAGGGAGGAGGAGAGGGCACCACCTAAGGAGCACTGGTGAGCCTTGTCTGAGAAGTGCTAGGTCTCAGGAGACAGTCTCTCTTGTTTGTCATTCCCTGGCCCTTAAGCCTGTCCCCCCTTACCCCACAGAAGTTTGGCGGCTTATTCTCTGGAAAGGGTCTCTGTACCCTGGCACCAGACACAGTTGAAGGTGTGAGCGCCGTACCCCAAACCGAATAAGTGATCTTGTGCGCACGGAATCCTGACTGCAGAATCCTCCCAGACGTTCCCACTGGCTTCCAGAACACCAGCAGCCAGACTCTTACCCTTCCAGGTAAGAGATTGGAAAAGGCTTCTTCATAAAGGCAAATTTGTGCTTGCTCCTCAAGATTTCAAAATTAAACAATATATCACTTAGGGACACATATATAGGTGGCATAACCAAGAGAAAAGTAGAGGAATGAGTGCCCCTGCTCTCTGTGATGGGGAGGAAGGAGCTGCAACCGGGCTAGTACCCTAGTAATGTTCTATTTCTTCTAAGAAATAGAATGATAGCAATATGGATGGTAAGCACATTTTATTCTTATTTAAACTGTAGATGCACATTTCATACACTCTCCCCTATGTTTTACACATTTTACAATTCAAAAAAAGTTGGTGGTATTCCAAAAAGTAGCACTAGGAGGACGACCAGGAACAGGATGAGGACCAAGACCTCTTCCCTCCCCTTGTGCCTTCTCTCCCTTTCTCTTTTCATTCCTGTTCTGTTTCTTCTGTTCTCTCACTCTCTCTTTTCTTATTTCCTCTTACTATACTTTACATCTCAGTCACCCCTCACTAGTGTTCCTCAGGAAACAAGAGTTTGTTAACATTTCTCTTGAAAGTTTTAAAAGGTGTCACACATAGTTGCCCATGATTTTTATTCCCCAATATTTCTAAATGGAGGCATACTTTGTGCATGTTAAAATACACAAATCGTAGCTGTACAGTTTGACGAGTTGTGAAAAATGAATGCACCTTGTAACTATTTTACCACCCCAATCAAGAAGTAGAACATTTCCATCCCCCCAAGAAATTTCCTTGTGTCCCATCAATCCCCTACTCTTAGAGGCAAACACTGTTCTGATTTCTGTCAACATGAATCAGTTTTTTCTGTTCTAAAACGTCATCACCTTGGAATCATGTGGCATGCACTCCTTGTATGTCTAACTTTCTTTTCTTTTTTCCAGAACATAACAATTTTTAGATTCATCCATGTTGATCCATGGACCTGTAGTTCTTTTCTATTTCTTGCTGAGTAGTTTTCCATTATATAAATATACTACAATTTGTTTACCTTTATATTTTTCTTAATGTTGTTATCACCCTTTTTAATTTTATCTCTTCAGTGGATATAAAGTGGTATCTCATTGTGGTTTTAATTTGTACTTCCTGATGACTGATGGTGTTGGACACCTTTATGTGCACTTATTAGCAATTGATATATTTCCTTCTGTTAGGTACCTATTCATTTGTCCATTTTAAAAATAGAATTGTCTTTATATTATTGATTTGTCAGATATAGGAATAAATAATATTTCCCCTTTCTTGTCTTTTCATTTTCTTGATGGTGTCATAGGGGCTGAAAGGTCTGATCCCTTTCCTCACCCATCGTAAAGGTGATGGCCGATACCTCTAAAACAAAAGACAGGATAAGAAGAGAAAAGCATCACAAATGTATTTAATCCTGGTTTTACATGACATGGGAGTCTGCAGAATGAAGATCCAAAGACCTGGGGAAAACTGTCTATTTTTATGCTTACCTTAGATGAAGAATGGACAGCCATGTAGAACTGGGATTAGACAAAATGGAATAGACAGAGGGGGGAATCCAGTAGGTGGGAGAATTTCTTTATAGTCAATTCTTACAAAGAAAAGCAGAGGAAAGTTAGAGTAATATTTTTAGGTTTTATGGCTGGCTTTGGGGAAAAGGAATTCTGGTGTTTATAACCTGCCTGGGGAAGAAGAATTTCTAGTTTCTATGGCTTGCCTCCTGGGAGACTGAGGGCTGGGAGACAAGAGGGCAGGAGAAAGTCAGACAGAAACTGTGCTTCTGAGGCTGCTTCCAAGGCCTGCACTTTGGGGTATCATTTTCTGAGCCCCAGCAGTGGTTTCTTTCTTGTTCTCAGTTTCTTTTAGTTTTTTTCTTTAGAGACAGGGTCTTGCTGTGTCGCCCAGGCTGGAGTGCAGCGGCATGATCAGAGCTCACTGCAGCCTTGAACTTCTGGGGTCAGTGATCCTCCTGCTATAGTCTCCTGAGTAGCTGGGACTATAAGCATGCCACCACGCCCAGCTACTTTTTCTTAATTTTGTGAAGACAGGGTCTTACTTTCTTGCCAATGTTGATCATGAACTCCTGGCCTCAAGAAATCCTCCTGCCTAGGCCTCTCAAAATGCTGGGATTACAAGTATGAGCCACTGAATTCAGCCCCAATAATGTCTTCTGGTGAAGAGAAATGTTTAATTTTAATGAAATTTAAATGATATTTCTTTATAGTTAGTACTTTCTATAAACTAAGAAATCTTTGCCTACTCCAAGGTTACAAAGATATTCTATATTTTCTTCTATATGCTTTATAGTTTTAGCTTCTGTACCTATGTCTATGACCCATATTAAATTAATACTTATGTATGGTGTGAAGTAGGGACTAGGTATTTTTTTCATACAAATATCTGGTTGTTCCATCATCTCATGTTTTTAAGCTAATGAAATGTGTCTCTAGCTCTTTCTTTGCTCAATAAGCAAAAAAGTATTCTAAACTTAAACCTGAAATCTTGGAATATGCATCCCTGTCTTCCACATCCCACTCCCTCCCTAAAACATGGCCAGTAACTGTAAGGACAACCTATTATGACTCCCTCCCCAACAATTACAAATGATTTCCTTCTTTAGAATCATATATTTCAGACTTAGAAAAAAAATTTGTAAGGAAAAAAAATTTAGCACCATTTATTTTTGATTCTGCCCTTCTAATGTTGAAGATGTAAATAAAATCAACTGTTACATTTGGTCCTACAAATATTTATGTATCATGTAATAGATGAAATAAAATTAGGGTTTAACTTATTTTTTCAGTGTTTTTAAAATGAGTACATATCTGACTCTTTTTCCAAAACAAATCAAGTTTACCTGAAACCAAAGGAATAAAAATTCCCCAAAGAAGAAGAGAAAGTGTCAAAAAATACAGAGAAGTCAAGGAAGAAAGAAAGTGAACAGTAGATGTAAAAATTAGGAATAGCCTAAGTAAGAGAAGTTTCTACTGCATGGTATAAGTAGAAGGCAGAGAAATGGAGGCTGAGGAAAAGATAGGGTATAACTGCATATGAATAGAATTAAGAGAGAATTCTTTTATGAGATGGAAAGGAAGATC
>VSMD01105378.1:0-14211 GCA_008750895.1 Mirza zaza
CAGCAACCTGTGTAGACCCTGAGGTCACTGACATGGATACAACTCCCCCTTCTGCAGCTCATATTTTCACCTCTCCCCCAACCCCTAATGTGATCCATCCCCCCATCCCTGCAAAGACCAGAGTCCCCGGCCACCCTCCTCCACCTGTGGTCCGCCACCCCACTCGTCAGCCCACATTCGGGAGCCCTGCCGGGCAGCAGGTGAGAGCCCCTTTTCCCAGGGCCCCTGTCTTCGTGAGCCTTCCCACCACGGCTCCTGCCGTAGCCCCCACTCTGGTGGGCAGGGCCTCTGCAGCACCATCGGCCACACCGGCCTTTGACCCGGATGCCATGGACACCACCCCTCCTTCCAAGGCTGTCATCTTCCGGTCTCGATCTCCTCCCGCCTCCAGGAAGAATTCCACCACTTTCCGGGGGGGGGCATGCCGGGCACAGAGCGCCTAGTGGCAGCAGCGCCTCAGCACGGGTGACCAGTGGCATGGGCAGGCCTGGACAGTCATTCAGGGGACCCAAACCGCAGCCTTTTTATCCAGGAGCTATCCCTAGGCACATATCTTGGCTCCCTCGTGGACGGTGCCCGTGTTGCTCCGTGGGGGTGTGAAGGAGTTGGAGAGGAAGCCGCAGGCCCAGCCGTCCTCCAGCCCAGCCCCCGCCCGGGCACCCTGCTGCCTCCCGCCCCTGCCGGGCCGCAGCCCTGCGGAGGGGCGGGGCTCTGAACCATCTGGCCAAGAAACGCCACTCCTGGAACTTTGTCCTATAAAATGAAAGCCCCAGTAAACCTGAAAACACATGTGCTATTGTTTGCTTGTAGAGGAAAAAAAGTGGAGATAAAGCAAATGCCCTCAGTAGGAAAATGACTAAATACATAACGGTACCCTTTCATAGTGAATGTTACACAGTTATCGACATTTCACAATGAATGTTATAAAGGAGAACTATACCTGGTAACTCACAAGAATTGATACAAGGTATTGCTGAGTCAAAATCAAGATGCAGAAAGCTTATATATATACAAACGCGTTTTTGTAAACAATGCCAAACTTGGATGTCTGCAGGTCTACACAGGACTAGATTACAATGGACCCAACAAAGAAAGGGCAGCGTTTGCTTAGTAACCTGGTGACTTGGTGGAAGGGAATTCAGTGATGCAGGGACAAGGAGAAAGAAGGAAAAGAAAACCAATCAAAAAGAAAAAAACTTGTAGGTGACAGCAGAAAAACGGCAGCATAGGATGTCCTGGCCTTTCGCTCCCCAGGGACACAGACTCAGCATGACACGCACACCAGCGCCCTTTGGGAGAAGTCTGGAACCAGCTAGGCCCCTGTACACAGGCAGGCATGAAACGGGAAACACTGCAGCCCATGGGAAAGTCCAGCCAGCCCTCCAAGCATAACCCCTCCATCTGCACGCTGCCGCACGGCCAGCGGGAGCCCCCAGCTCCCAGCCGCTGCCTGGGAAGGGAAGGCAAGGACTGGCCTGCACATCCAAGGCTCTGATTTTGCCGAGAGCTACCCATGGGTCCAGTTTGTGTCTTGCCTGGATCTGAGCACTGATGGGAGAGGACCCCAGTTTGGGAGCCACCAAAAGCAAAGATAGCAGTTTGGGCCAGCACACAAGCACTGCCTACAGCCCTGTCCCTGGCTCAGCACAGGGTGGGTGAAAAACCCTAAATCCAAGCTTCCTCCTGGAGTAGGCAAGAGATGGACCATGCGCCCAACATTCCAACTTTTCCACCGGCTGCATGAGGGTCTGGCCTCTGTCACACCTGTCTTGAAGCACAGATAGGAGCCACCGTACTACAGACACTAGGAGCCCCTGGGAGCAAAGATGGCAGTTTGGACTCGTGAGAAAGGACTTGCCATGGCCCTTCCCCTCAGTTCAGCAAGCAAGCAAGCGCTCCAACTTCTCCAGGGCTGCCCAAGGGACTGGCTTCAGTCTTGCCTGTCTCGGAGCCCTGGTGGGACCTGGCACAGTGGGAGTGCCACTCCGGTTCAGCCCCAGCACCGGAATGACCTGCCCTTGGTTGCCATGGCACCCGGGGCTGCGCTCTCCCTCACTGTAGAATCTACCCTGGTCAAACAGGGAGGTTTTCCTGCGGGGGTGGGGAGCGTGGGCCCTCTCCCAGCGCATCGCACCTGGAACCCCACCGTTCCACCGTCAGAGCCGGCCACGCTGGCTTCCTCGCCACCCACATCGAACACACAGACCTCCGGCTGTGTCCCCTGCAATCCGCGTGAGGCCAGAGGGCACATACATCTCTTTTATTATAATTAGTTTATATTGAAACAGTTTAAAAGTCACAGCAGTTATAAAACAGCACAGAGAGTTCCTGTGAAACCTTTGCTCAACTTTATCTAACCATAGTTCATTGTCGAAATCAGGGCATCGCCATCGGTACAATACTATTGACCGTTAAACCACAGACCACACTTGATTTTCACCCCTTTTTACAGGCACCTTCTCTTGGTGTGTATTTCACTGAAATTTTATTCTATGTGTAGGTTTGCGTTGTGATTAATATCACCGCAACCAGGATACAAAACTGTTCCATCAACACAAAGAAACTCCCTCATCTTGCCCCTCCCCTTAACCATAGCCCCTACCATGCCCTGACCTGTTTCCATCACTACAAGTGTGTTACTTTGAGGATATTATTATATAAATGGAATTGTATGCAATGTAGCCTTCTGAGAGTGCGTCTTTTTTGCTCAGTGTAATACTCTTGAGATCTATTCAAGTTGGTGTGTGTGTCAATAACGCGTACCCTTTAATTGCTAAATAATATTCCACAGTATTTATTGCTGTACCACAGTTTGGTCACTCATCCACAGAAGATCATTTGGGTTGTTTCCAGTTTTTGGCTATTACAGATAAAGCTTTTATGAACATCTACATACAGGTTTTAGTAAAAACATACATTCTCATTTTTCTAGTATAAATACCCAATAGTGGGATTGCTAGATTATATGATAGGCATATATTTAACTTCATATATATAAAAAAAACCTACCCATACTCTTTTCCAGAGTGGCTGTATCATTTCACATTCTCACCAGCAATAAATAAGTCATTTAAAAAAAATCTTATCATACAATTGTGCATGTCATACAATTTTATATCACATTTAAAAAATTCCTTAAATGTGTTTTGAAAACATGATTTTATTGTCTGCAAACTATTCTACCACCTGGATATACCATAATACATTTTATCAAATGACTTATTACTAGATATCTAATTTTCAAATTTGTGGTAGGAAAAGTATCATTAGGATCAATATCTGTATAAGTAAGCGATTGGGCAGGAAATGAGACACGGTCCCAGGTATTTCAGAGGGAGTTTAATACAGGGCATTTGCTATTCAGTTGGCGGAAGCACCGAGAAGACAAAGTCAGTGGGCAACTCAGTATCTAGGGAGAGCAGGAAAACCTTAGAGGTGAAGTGCCGACATGAGGAGCTGTGAGATAAAACTGTCTAGTAGGAATGAGAACTCTGGCAGAGGGAGAAGATGATTTGGGGGTGATTCGAGGGTATTTACTATGCAGTCAGACCTCTCTGCTAATGACCATCTGTACTTGCAGCTGCTCCCCAGTGCTAGCATCACCGCCTCAGCTCCACCTCAGGTCAGCAGGCATCAGATTGTCACAAGGAGCCGCAACCTAGATCTCTCCCACGTGCAGATCCCTCGTGCTCCTGTGAGGATGTAATGCCACTGCCGATCTGACAGGAGGCAAGCCACAGGGAGCGGCTGTAAATACAGATGAAGCTTCGCTGGCTGGCCCGCTGCTCACCTCCTGCTGTGTGGTCCGGTTCCTAACAGGCCACAGACTGCTACTGGTCCTCGCCCGGGCGCCGGGGACCGCAGCTCTACTCCAAAGAATATTTACTTCACCAGGATATTAAGGACTGCACCTCAACAGAAAGATTCCATGATCATCTATGCTTGAGAAATATCACCAGCCTCTGCGTTCCGTGTCCAGTACTAAAGAAATCTCTTCAATATTGCCTACTCCCTATTTGACAATATTTTTTTTTTCTGGCAAACATTAACTTTTGAGGAATTAGTTTCAGGGATACAGTTCTGAGAACTTTTAAATAAAGGTGGAGGTTTCCTCCACGTGGTACAAACTCGATTGATTCTCTTCTATGGATGGTGTCAGGATTCCGGATGCCAATGTCAGGCACTCCTGCTCCAAAAGGTCACGAAGGAAAGGGACTCTGAATTTAGCTTCAAGATAAAAGCTTCAAGTCAACTTCAGTGGCTTATTACAAAATGGCCCATGGAGTTTCTTCTATTACAAGGTGATAGGGTTTTATCTTAGCTGTTAGAAAGCTCAGTATGAAATTTTGTTCCCAATTATAAAGATAACTCTGGGATCCTAATGCATATCTAGTTTTTTAAATTATTTTCATTCTGGTTTCCATGTTAATTGCTACTTTAAATTTTATTCTCGGCAAAACAAGAATCAGAAACAAATATATAACGGTTATCAATAAAAGTTCTAATATTGATCTATATGGATTATTTCTAGTGTAATGAAACCCACTAAATCGCTTGTGTTTTTAAGGGACAATGCTGAGGAGAAAGATATGATGTTGTCTGCAATATGTATAACCTCTCCAACTACAACCATGATTCACCTAGAAAGACTTACAGGCATTTTAATGGGAGGGGGATGATTATTTTAAGTATATATAGAGAAAAAGAGTTTTTTAAAAAAACAGCTTGTAAATTCTGAAATTCAACCGCATTACTAAGGGATTAATATACAACATAGACTATATATTATAAACAAGTACAAACTGTCTTGAAAACCCTGAAATCTTTATCAAAATATACTATAGAATGGGAGTTGTAAACTCAAATACTTACGAAGGCAAAGCAGGTGGCCCGAGCATGTGAAGTGCCCAGGTGGGCACAGGAGCAACCTGGAGAACAGGTGCCTCGTACAAAGGGGCCACCTCCGCACAGCACTCCCAACAGTAAGGTGGGCTCCAGGGACACCCAGTTCAATTCTCTAAGAGAAGCCCAAAATCCAGATCTCTACATGGCTCCCAAATTTTACAAGATGACTCAATTTATGAGAGCCAAACTAAAAACATCTATGGGCCACATTTGATGTGTTTTCATATTTGCTATGGATGCGTTTCCAAATGGTTGCATAAAAACCAAGCACTTACTTGTAAAATCTTGTCTTGCTTTAGAATCCTATGTTTCTCCAAAATATCAGGCCCCAACATATAATAAAAATTGCTATTAAGACTCATAATACCCACTTCAAGAATATTTCCAACATTTACTCATTTACAATCTATTTGTATTTAATTTTCCCAGATTTTTAACCAAATGGATAGTTCATAAGAGTGCAGAAACTAAATTACTACAAGAATGCCTGTGTGTATTCTATTCACTCTCTGGTTTTCAGTATTTAAAACTGTCATCCTGACTACACCAAAGCTCTGTGAACTTGGACGGTATACCATAGCCCTATGAATAGATGTCCTGAGACAGTCCATAATACAGCTTCAACTAAAAAAAAAGAAAAGGTTCAGGATTTCCTAATATTCTAATTGAGAAAACCCTGCTCATAGTAAACATTTGCTGACCCATTCACTTGAATGATAACAGACATGAAATCCTCAAAGGGACCACCTCCACTTATTAAAAGACTGCTCATTAGCAAATTTCTAAAGCCCCTCTGAATGGTAGTAAACAATTGATGGCTGGAAGGAAAAACATGCTCTTCTGTAAACCGATGGACACTCCAATAATATTCCTTTCAACTTCCTGATCACGGAGGTCAAGAATCACAGATAAAAGACAGACTAACATTAAGATTTGAAGGAAGTAGCACTTATCAACTTCCAACCTCCAAGTAGACCTCCAACTCGTCTAAAGATTGCGTAAGTTTTTGAGATATGAGAATTCATATATTACATTTATCTCTTCAGTGGTTCTTAACCAGGAGTGTATCAGAATCTTTGGTTAGAGATGGGGTCTAACTGTGTTGCCCAGGCTAAACTCAAACTCCTGGGCTCATGTGATCCTCCCACCTCAGCCTCCCATGTGGTTCAGACTAGAGGTGTGCATCACCATGCCAGTTTTGAGGAAATATTTTTAAATATACATGCCCACACCTTATTGGAGTTATCAAATCAAAATCTTCAGGGGAGAGACTAGACTTGCAAAATTTTTTTTAAATTTCCCCAGGTCACCATGATGCACAGTCCTAGCTGAGAACTAGTACAGCAATCACTTCCCTTTCATCTCTCACCCACTTGGCCAATTCCCTTTATCAACTGGGGACTTGGCCAAAAAGAAGAAAGCATAAGAGATGGAGTCATTTACTGAAAACCCCATTTAATTTTCCTCGGTAGCAGGAGAATAGTAACTAGGGAAATCAAAATGCAACTTGATTTTGCTACTTGTCAGTCTTACCTCTCACCTTCCCAATGTTGCGGCAACGTGTACAGCTAGTGTTATAGCTCTTGACGGGGAAAGAACCAAGTGGCACACGAAGAGTCAGAGAATAACCTTTATTCCTCCACAGCAGGCTCAGCACAGCTAGTGTTACAGCTCTCTTCCCGTCTTCTGGTCTTCTGAGCCCCCCCTTCCTTGTTCTCCTCCTGCTTTTATACCCTTGGTAGGGCTCAAAAAGCGTCCAATCAACTACAAGTTTTAACATCCAATCAGTAACAAGCTTTAACATCCAATCAACACCCAATCAGGATCACGTGAGCAGCGCCACGGGAAGCATGCGGGGCCTCCAGCGGCTCTACCACAGAGCCACAGGGCCACCCAGCTCTACCACAGGGCCACCCAGCTCTACCACGGGGCCACCCAGCTCTACCACAGGGCCACCCAGCTCTACCACAGGGCCACCCAGCAGCGGGCCACGTGCAGCGCTGGCCCGCGGAGATGCAGAGTGATGGAGAGGCAGGCAGCAAGCGGCTGCGTCCGGGCGCCTGACATTTTCCACATCACCATCAAGGAATTCAAGACTGGAGAGAGTTTAGAATTATCTAAGTGGCTGTTTCTGCCAGAATAAAATAATAAGTCAATTAATTATTCGTTCTTCCCTCATTTCCCATTTCATCACCACCTGTTCACTGCCAACCTGCTTTCCTCACAGTCCCCCTACAACTGACCGCTAGGCAAGTTTACAACCCACTCTCTTTCCTGAGAATTATTAGCCCCCAAACTGAAGAGCACCTGGTCTAAGCATATAAACTGGAAAACAACAACAACGCAAAAAGCCCTCTTCTTGGTATTTTCCCTTGGTTGCCTAATTTGGAATTGGCTTCGTATTTCTGATGCTCCCTTGTCCCCTTGTACTTTCCATCTCCAGCCTTGCCCCCGAAAGACAAACCACTGTAAGATACTGGGCTATTAGGACAACGGACACCTTCCAGCTTCTGTTTACTGCCTGCTTGCTAACCGCAAGGCATTATGGGTACATTATGGGATGCAGAGGAGAAAGACAAAGAACGCGGAAACTGTGAGTCTCTCGGCTAGGACCCGGAGCAGGTTGGAGCCTATCGGGGGCAGGATGAAGTAAGAATCACTGTGGGGGCGGATGCATGATCAGCATGTAAACAGCTTAGGTATAAAAGGGTCACTAGCACACAAGGGGGGTCCCTGCCCGAAGAAGAGGCCACTGCGCTGGCACTCTGGGGGCTCGGACCCTCGCTCGAGCTAGACAATAAAACTCCTTTTGATAATTACAGCATCGGTGACTCTGCTCTCTGTCCCTCGGCCCTGCGAATCTCGACTATAACACCACCTTCACATAAACTACTTTCGTATGGAGCTTACCAACAGCAACAAGATTTCCGTTTATTGTGAAATGCTTTTGTTTTGTTTGAGTTTTAAGATAAACCCTATTTCCAGGACAAATTTTGCTTTCCTCTATTGTTCTACACTAATTAGAAAACACTTGGATTGGAAAAAATCTACTCGAAAAGAAGTTTCACCTTTAATAAATTCAGTGTTTTCACAACTATTTACCATAAAAGAAAGCTGACCCCTCTGATGCTTCCTTAAAAGTATCAATACTTAAAGTAAAATCTTAGACAACTAAGTTATTTAAAAATATTTTCTTTTCCATGAGCTTCCAAACATGGAAAATTGACCTTTATATATATCAATGTTAAAGCAAATGCATGTCAAATATTTTGAAAATAAAGGTCATTGATCTATACTTTGTTTTCGCATCATGTGAAGGCAGTTTTGCAGCTATCGATAATTCTGATGGTAGGCAGCACGGTGAAGAGCAGTGTTGCCATGGGCATCTGGAACATTGGATTGCCACCACAGTCTAGAATAATAGATGCACATTCCTCACCCTGGCATTGTACAGCCTGTCAATATTAGACCAAAAATGGACTGCAAATTCTAGGAATTCAGAATAAGCTTCCCACAGATGTCACCCGATGGTTTTATTTAAAAGAGATAAATTCACCTTGATTCTATGTATTTAAATCAAATCCATCACACGATGAAATATTTGGCTGCTATATACTGTAATCAGAGCTGCCTTGTTTTCACTGTCACAGATGTTAAGTTGGAATTTTCTACCAGCAGAGTTACCACTTCCAATGGCCACTGGCACAGGCCAAACGTAGAGCAGTCTAGAGAGAGAGAGGGGGCTTTTTAGGAAATTGTGGGGCACCACCTCAAAACTTATACAGTGATTCATGTAGCTGTAAACATTAAGTAGTGTGCTATTCCTTTGCCTTCAAAACAAATTTAATTTTCTTGTGAAGAAAGTGCAATATTCACTAGCTCTTAA
Source organism: Mirza zaza (assembly GCA_008750895.1). NCBI lineage: Eukaryota > Metazoa > Chordata > Mammalia > Primates > Cheirogaleidae > Mirza > Mirza zaza. The sequence goes on from VSMD01105378.1 coordinate 8,792, forward strand.
AACTCACTACATTAATAGAAGATCAGCCCACTTGAAGAGAAAAAGCTTGGCCTCTGGATTCAGTTCAATGGGATTTGATCCTACTTTGAGCATTGTCATGTACTATTGCTTAGCCTTTCTGTACCTCAATTTCCTTATCGATAAAATGAAATAGTAGCTATCTCACAGAACACCACTCTGATACTTAAAAGAAAATCTATGCAAAGGATTTAGAATACTTCCTAGTGCAAATAACAGCTCAATAATTGTTAGATATTATAATTATTACTACTGCTACTACTTAACAAAGACAATATTTTAACTCAGTAAAATGATACTATTATACCTACCTTGGGGTTTGTTTTAAAGATTAGAGATAACGCTGTATCTCTTGATTCTAAGATGCTCGTTTTCTCACGTTTTAACATCTCTGACATTGGAATGCCACTTGAGAGTCATGACTTATTTCAACTATAATTGGCAGGATTATAAACATTCTTTTATTGATACATAAAATAATGGGGCATCATTATTCAATCTTATTAAAGGTTTTAAAAAGCATTGTTTTCCTCTTGTATAATTTGATTCTTTACTTGGCTTTTCTTGATATGCCTGAATTATTCAATGTGGTCAGAAAACTTTTCCTGATGTTGCTAAGAGACATCTGCTCCCCTAATCAAGGTACTAGTCTTTCTTTACTCACACCCCTCTATACTATACTGTATACTGATGACGCTGGACAACCTTCCTGTGTCTAATTAATTCAAGTAGCCTTTTCATTGGGTTTGACTTCCAAGTTATCTAAATGAGTTTCCCATAAGAAAAAAAAAACACACACACACACACTATAAAAGGTTTTTCTTTACATTTTGGTAACTGGCCAGGGAAATAGAGATTTTGTATTTCATATGAATTATCTTAATAATTAGGTTAGGTTTTTGTCCCTGTTAGGTTTTTGGTTGCTTGAAAAACTGAACTTTCAAAAGTTGAGGTTTTAACATCCATGTAACTTTCCATACTGCCTTTGAAGTCTTTATCATCACTCTTGGTTAAATGAATTGCTATTATTTTACAATGATCTGTGATTCTATTTTGAGCAGGTGTTTTGGACCTTTTGACATCTTTGACAGATGTCCTCAAAATCAAAGCTATTTCAAATATTATTAACTAACCCATGTGTGACGAAGTAATATGGCCTTGACATTTAGGTATCTAACACCAAACCAAAGCCATGTTTTCAGACTCAAGATATGACTGCAATCAAAATGAACTGCTTTCATGGGGCAAAGGGCCAGGCTTGTGCTCAAAAATATTAAGACTCATTTAATAATTTTGTTTCTATCTTGTCAATGGAAAAAAGCCAAACTCTGTAAAATAATTTTAAAGAGATTTATTCTGAGCCAAATTTGTGGACCATGACCTGGAGCCACACCCAAGAAGCCTTGAGCAAGTGGACTAGCTGTGGCTTGGTTACAGTTTGGTGTTATACATTTCAGAGAGACAGGGTTACAGGTAAAGTCATAAATCAATACATTGGAGGCATGCATTGGTTTGGCCCGAAAATGTGTGCCATCTCAATGGGGGGCACTTACAGGTTATAGGTGGGTTTAAAGATTCTTAGGCTTGTAGTTGGTTAAAGGCATGAAGCTTTGTCTAAAGGCTTGGAATGTTTCCACGTAAGGAACTGTTATCAGACATAAGCCACCTGATATAGATTTGTTGTGTAAACTGAGGGCCTGTAGGTTTGTCTAGCATACCCTTAGGCCTGTTAATTGGTTACAAAGGATGTCCTCAAGAAGGGAGGAGGGCATGATAAAGCATGTCTGACCTCCTTCCTCCTGGCAGGCAATTTAGCTTTAGGATATTCCTTTGGCCAAGAGGGGGTCCATTTAGTCAGCTGGTGGGGGGCAGTGAGTCTTAAAATTTTATTTTAGTTCACAATCTAAAGTAATGTTTATCTGTAAGCTTCCTTTTCCTGTCATTGTCAGAACTAGAAATGATTTATAAGCCTTTTGTTTAAAATATGGTTAATTCTGAGGGATTAATCAATATGGCAGATGAGAAACACCACCAGACAGAGTGGCGCCAAACAGAGTGTCTCTGCAGAAAAGACAGATTCTAGGAGAAATTACAAGAAAGAAGCAAGCAGACGAGCATACATCAGACGAGGGTCGGAAGGAGGGGTACCTGAGACCATGGGAGACTCCACGGGAAGAGGCTGCAGAGGTGAACTGGAAGCAGAGACCTCCGGAGCAGCCTGGAGACCAGCTGCAAGGGTAGGTGGAACCCTTAACTTGCCCCTCCCTCGCATCTGAGACTGCTGGTGGGCTCCCCAGAGGGTGGAGAGACCTGCGGACACCAGCCCAGAGATGACCACCGCCAGTGCGTGGTAAGCCTGTAGCGGACGCGGCACCAGGCTCCCAACTCTCGAGGAGCACCTTCCTGTGCACAGACCCGAGCCTCTCGACAGGCGCCATATTGCCTCCTTCTCCACTCCCCCATCCCTATCTGCGGCTACCTAGAGAGGCAATGTAGCCACCAGCCGGAGGTACCTCCAGGGAACAGGACCTCCCTTTTGGGGCCCTACAGCTGACTGAGAGGAACTCAGACACTGAGCTCCCTACCCGCCAGCCCTCCCAGGTGCTGCTGGCCTGGTGATCCCAGGAGAACGGGGCAGACCCTGAGGCTGAGAGACATAGACCCAGTTTGGGCTCCCCGTGGGTGAATTGGGACTGGCACTCCTCTCCCTGGTGGGGATAGGGATTGAACTCTGGGGCCCAGAGGTCAGACCTGCAGACCAGATCCCGTGCACCCAGGTCTCGAATTGCCCGGAGCACAGAAGGGATAAATGTGAACAGCCTACTGAGGTGTGTGTGCCTTCAGGGGCAGATCAGCATCCTAGAGGGCAACCCTCCTCCCAAAGGGAGGCCGTGCACCCAGCCCAGGTGGCGTTCCTGCGCGGGGAACCTCCCCGTCAGCATCACAGTCAGGGGAGGCCCAGTGGCGGGAGGTCTGGCCTGCTGGCAGAGGCCCAGGAGTAGCCGCAGAGTTGGGGAGGGTGGAAAGAAGCGAGGCCCGCTCCAGACTGCAGGTCTCAGACAGCCCCACCCCACACGCAGACTTTCTGACTGAGCGGGGCCATTCCAGCCCCTCCCTGTCAGCTTTGCCTGGAAGCAGAGAACAGAACTTTGACCCCTGCTAACGGCATTGGTGGTGCCTGAGGGCAGGCTTACCCAACCCAGCTCTTCCCAGACTCACTCCCAGACCAGCCCTCACTGAGGGGGAGAAAAGGACACACCTGGAAGTCCCAGGGCCCCACCCACCACCTGAGGCACTAGAGTGGCTCTCTAGAGGAACAAGAGCTGGTTACAGGACACAAAAACAACAGCACAGCCTGTTCCTCCAAGCAAGCGCCACCTACTGACAGGGAGGACATTCTGCACACCCTTTTCATGGCACCTACTGACTCATCATACAGGGTGTGGTCGAATCTCACCCACAAACACCACCTACCGGCTCAGAGACTAAACAAGGCATGTCAATACCCAAACGAAAACCTAAAGGAAAGAAGCAACAACTGATCAAGATGGGAGGAAATCAGCAAAGGAACTCCAGAAATCTGAAGAACCAAACGGAAACCACACCCCCAAAGAGGAGCACCAGCCCCTTAGAAACGGACACGAACCAAAATCAGGCAACCAAAATGACAGAAGAGGAATTTCGAATGTGGATCATAAGAAAATTGAAGGACCTGCAAGAACAACTGTATAACCAACACAAAGAAAACATGAAAAGACTCCAGGACCTGGAACAAAAATTCACTAAAGAAATCGATACAATGAAGAAAAGTTTAACTGAACTCCTGGAAATGAAGAATCAATTCAGGGAACTACAAAATACAGTGGAAAGCCACAAAAACAGGGTAGATCAAACAGAAGAAAGAATCTCAGAGATTCAAGATAACACCTTCCAATTAAATAAATCAGTCACAGATATAGAGCAGAGAAACAAGAGAAAAGAGCAAAGCCTACAAGAGATGTGGGATTATGTGAAGAAACCTAACGTGAGGCTCATAGGGTTACCAGAAGGGGAAGAAGAAAACACTCAAAGGTTGGACAAGCTATTTGAAGATATAATAGAGGAAATTTCCCAGGCCTTGCTCAAAATCTCGATATACAAGTTCAAGAAGCTCAAAGGACCCCTGGGAGATTCAATGCAAACAGGAAGATGTCATGACATGCAGTCATCAGACTGATCAAAATATCAACTAAAGAGGCCCTTCTAACAGCTGTAAGACGAAAGAAGCAAGTAACATACAAAGGAAAGCCAATCCAAATAACACCAGACTTCTCTACTGAGACTTTACAAGCAAGGAGAGATTGGGGCCCCATTATCACTCTTCTGAAACAGAACAATGCCCAGCCTAGAATCTTATTCCCTGCAAAACTAAGCTTCGTATTTGAAGGAGAAATAAAGACATTCTCAGACAAGCAAAGTTTCAGAGAATTCATCAAGACAAGACCAGCCCTACAAGAAGTATTCAAAACAGTGTTACGCACGGAACACCATAATAAAAACTCACGAATATAAAAACAACCAAAACCCAAAGATTAAAGGCCAGATAATACAATGGCTCAAGAGAGAAATCAAAGCAACAACATCCAACCCAACAGAATGAACAATAATCTACCTTACCTATCAGTTCTCTCAATAAATGTGAATGGCTTAAACTCTCCACTCAAGAGACATAGGCTGGCTGAATGGATAAAAAAAAAACACAAACCAAGTATCTTCTGCCTTCAGGAAACACATCTAACCTGCAAGGACGCATATAGACTAAAGGTAAAGGGGTGAAGGACAATATTTCAAATAAACAGAAGCCAAAAGAAAGCTAGTGTGGCGATGCTGATTACAGATAACTTAGTTTTTAAATCAACAAAAGTAATAAAAGACAAAGAAGGTCACTATATAATAGTGAAGGATACAGTTCAACAAGAAGACATAACAATTCTAAATATATATACACCCAACCTTGGTGCACCCAGATTCATAAATCAAACTCTACTTGATCTAAACAAATAGAAAAACAACAACACCATAATAGTCGGAGACTTTAACACCCCACTGACAACACATGACGGATCCTCCAAATAGAAAATCTACAAAGAAATAATGTACTTAAACAGAACTCTAGAACAAATGGGGCTGACTGACATTTACAGGACATTCTACCCAAAACCACTGAATATACATTCTTCTCATCAGCTCATGGGTCATTCTCTAAGATTGACCATATCCTAGGACACAAAGCACGTCTCAAACAATTTTAAAAAATAGAAATTATACCATGTATCTTTTCAGACCACAATGGAATAAATGTAGAAATCAATCCTAACAGGAGTTCTCATTTCTACACAAAGTCATGGAAACTAAACAACCTT
>VSMD01105381.1:0-35851 GCA_008750895.1 Mirza zaza
TTAGCTCAGTCTATTCCTTGGAGTTCACTCCTCACAAATTCAGATCAAATATGCATCCAGAGTCAACATGTGAATAGCTACCCAGATACAGACTTAAGAAATTCAAATATGTTTTTGATATTTTTCCTCTTCTTTTGGATGTATATACCCAGCAGTGGGATTGCTAAGTTTTATGGTAATTCTATTTTTAGTCTTCTGGGGAACCTCCACACTGTTCTCCATAGTGGTTACACTAATTTACATTCCCACCAACAGTGTATGGACAGGAATGGAGAACATTATGCTAAGTGAAATAAGCCAACCACAGAAAGACAAATCTCACTTGTTCTCACTCACATATTGGAGCTAAATAGTAAAGCAATTGATTTTATGGAAACACAGAGTATTACCAGAGGCTGGGAAGGGTAGCGGGGGAAAGGGATAAAGTGGAGATGATTAACAAACATAAAAATATAGTTAGATGGATAGAATGAACAATATTTGATAGCACAACAAAGTACCTATAATCAACAACAAATTAAGGTATACTTTAAAATAACTAAAAGGGTGAGATTGGAATATTCTTAACACAAAGAAATGAAAAATGCCTGAGGTGATGGATACTGCAATTACCCTGATTTGATTAATCTACATTGTATGCCTATATCAAAACATCATATATGTTCTATAAATATATACAACTGTTCTATACCCATAATGATTTAGAAAATTAAAACAAAGAGAAATTCACACACAGATATCATTTGGGTTCATATAATCCTCTTCTTCCTCCCACTTTCCAAATCATTTTATCAGAACCTGGTGCAGAATTATGATAGGAAGGAGTTCTGGAAAATTAGCTACAAACTTCTACTCTGATATAGAAGGGAGAATGCAAAATAAGTTGAAATGATGCTGGGCTGAAAATAAACAGTATAGTACCTTGGTACAAAAAGTGGTTGTCTATACTTAAAAAAATAGTGTAAACCCAGTGAGAACATTTTGCATTTGGGGCCATACTAGAAGATTCTAAAATACTGAGAGCAGATATTTGTTAAATTTGGCTGTTTAGGCCAGGCGCAGTGGCTCACGCCTGTAAACTTAGCACTCTGGGAGGCCGAGGCGGGCGGACCCTCTTAGGGTCAGGAGTTCAAGACTAACCTGAGCAAGAGCAAGACCCTGTCTTTACTAAAAATAGAAATAAATTAATTGGCCAACTAAAAATACATAGAAAAAATTAGCCAGGCATGGTGGCATGTGCCTGTAGTCCCAGCTACTCGGGAGGCTGAAGCAGAAGGATTGCTTGACCCCAGGAGTTTGAGGTTGCAGTGAGCTAGGCTGACGCCAAGGCACTCTAGCTGGGGCAACAGAGTGAGACTGTCTCAAAAAAAATTTTTTTTGGCTGTTTAATGGCTTTATTGGTGTATAATTGACATAAAAATCCACTGTTCCTATCTAAAGTGAACAATTTCATAAGATTTGACACTGTGAAGATTGTGAAGCTATCACTACACTCAACACAACGAACTTATCTGTATCATCCCAAAAGTTTCTCATATCTCTTTGTAATCCTACTCTAACACTCTTCTCACATCCCACCCCTATTTCCAGGCAACTCTACTGTCATTATAGGTTAGTTTATGTATTTTATAATTTATAGAAATGAAATAATATATACTCTATCTTCTTTTACTCAGCATAATTATTTTGAGATTCTTCCATGGTGTTATATGGATCAATGGTCCATTGGTTTTTATTGCTGAGTAGTACCATTCCATTATACAGATATAAAACAATTTGTTCATCCATTTATTTATTGATGTACATTTCAGTACAAGTTGAAGGCTGTTATGATCATAAAGCTGCTATGATAATGTGTGTACAAGTATTTGTATAGACATGTGCTTTCATTTCTTTTAGCTAAATCACCTGGAAATAGAATGGCTGCATCACATGGTAGGTGTATATTTGACTTACTAAGAAACTGCCAGATTGTTTTCCATGGTAATTACACCTTTTTATATGCCCACAAATAGTACATAGAATTCCAGTTGCTCCACATCCTTGTCAACCCCACTCTAATAGATATGTGTGGTAACCTATTGTGATTTAAATTTGCATATACCTAATGTTTAATGGTGCTGAGCATGTTTTCATGTGCCTATTTGCCCCTCACATATTTTTTTTGCTTAAGTGTCTATTCAAATCTTTTGCCCATCATTATTTAGTTGTTTCTTTTTGGGGTGTTGAGTTTTGAGGGTTCTTTATACACTTCAACTCCTTTATCAGATACATGCTTTGTAAATGCTTTTGACAGTCTATACTTCACCTATTAACTCTACTGACAGAGGTTTTCCAAAGGCAGTTTTTAATTTTTGTGAAGTCCAATTTATCAATTTTTTATTAGTCATATTTTACTATCATATCTAAGAAATATCTGCATAGGTCAAGATCACAAATATTTTTCTCCTGGATTTTTCTAGAAGTGTTATAGTTTTGGGTTTATATTTATGTTTCTGATTAACATTAAGTAAAGTTTTGGTATGACGTGCGGACCAAAGTTGACTTTTTGCATATGGATATACAATTGTTTCAGCACTGTTTGTAGAAAAGACTAGCCTTTCTCCATTGAATTGTCTTTGCAACTTTGTCTAAAATTAGTTGCCCATATAAGTGTGGGTTTATCTCTAGACTCTCTATACTGTTACATTAATCTATTTGTCTACCTGTATACAAATGACACACTGTCTTAATTACTGTGAAAAATGGCTTGAAGTTAGGTAATGTTATCTCTCCAAATTTGTCCTTTTCTAAAGTTGTTTTGACTACTCTAGATCCTTTACATTTCCATAGGAATTTTAGAATCAACTTGCTAATTTTAACAAAAAAAAACCTGATAGGAATTTTATTATAGGTATATTGAATCTATAGGCTAATTGGGAGAGAATTGACATCTTAACAATATTGAGTGTCAATCAGAAACATAGTTTATCTCTCTGTTTATTTAGGTCTTAATTTTTGTTAGCAAATTTTATAGCTTTAAGTAACCAGGTCTTGCATATTTTGTAAGATTTATCCCTATGCATTAATATTATTGATACTATTATAAATGGTATTTATTTTTTTAATAACTGATTTTTGTAAGTTTATCCTCTACCCTGCAACTTTGTTAAACATACTTACTAGTGCCAGTAGCTTTTTTACAGACTCTCTTGGATTTTCTACTTTGTCAGTTATGCTGTCTACACATAAACATAGGTTCACATTTTGCTTTCCAAGCTGTAAGCCTTTTATTTCTTTCTCTTAACTTATGGCACTAGATAGAGCCTCTAGAATAATATTCCATAGAAGTGGTGAGAGCAATAATTTTTCCCTTATTCTGAATCTTAGAAGGGAAATCTTCAGTTTTCCACCACCAAGTATGACATGATATAGGCTTTATTGTAAGTGTCCTTATCAAGTTGAGGAAGTTCCCTTCAATTCCTCATTCTCAGAGAGTTTTTAATTAGGAGAGGATGCTGTATTTCATCTAATTCTTTATTTGTACTTATTGAAAATACTCTCATTAATATATCATCTTGCTACTTGTCAATCTCTTTGGATACATTATTCATACTCACAACAAAATATCAAGGAATATATCACTATTACATTTTACAAGTAACTAAACAAAGCTCCCAAATGTTCAACAAGTACATGGCAGAGCTAATAGTTTTGAACGTAAATATCTCTAATAGCAAAATCTATTGTATTCTCTGTTTTTTCCAGTATTGACTGGTTTCAGAGAAAATTAGAGAGAGGATAGAGTGTGGAAAGCCTTGAAATATTTTAAGACAGTATGTTAATAAGTACTGCATTTATCCAAATGAAATAACTTTTTTAAAAAAGAAAATAATTGCAAGTATGAGGCTTTGACGAAAAGAGGAAAGGAAATATATTTTAAAGGGTGCACAAACTGCAGTTAAGGAGCTGACCACCAGGTAGTGACATGAGTATTTTTCTTCAGACCAATTATTAGGTACCTTATTTGAGCAACGAACTGTAGCAAGGCTGAAAGGTTTTCTAGGCTTCTGTAAACCAGCAGGGTACTGGAACTTTGTTTATGATTAGTGATTACTCTCATTGTGTTCCTTGAAATTTGCTTGTGATAAAGGACTCTAAAGCATAGTTGTTCAAATTAACCAGTGTAAATATTTCTCATATAAGGGATTATAGCTTGATTCTTCCTAACGACTAACATCGTGGTTTGGTCACAGGTATGAAGCTTTATTTTGCAAGATTATTGGACAAACTGATCTCAAAATCCAATAATTCACACAGCCTTTCAATGATTTTTTCAGTCATATGTTTCTGAATTTGCTTAGCCAATTTTTCTCTCATCTAATAGCCAAATGGCAAATTGCTTGTTGTCTCTGTTCTTTCTCTTCAAACTACGGTCAAAAATTTGACATGTCTTAGCTTCAAACCAATGATTCAGTCATTAGGGTGTTTTGATCAATAACTCTGGAACTGGTATATAAATTGAGAGAAGTACTTTCTTAGAGTGAGTATTTTCCCTGCAAACCTGCACCTGTGCTACCACAGGCCTAGCCACTTCCTGTCTGTGATGGTGATTCCTTCCTTTGGTCCCTACGGCAGGTGATATCACAAACAAGATCCCAGGTTTTTGTACATCTCCCTCCAACAATCCTCTCACTGTGGGCTCACTCAGGGCACAGAAATAGATCGCTGAGTCCCCTAGTTGTAAAGCTGAGATGACAAGCTTGATGTTTTTGTTGGCCTTCTGGAAATTCAATGAGTAGCGACCTTCTGTTGCATTTTGCTGGTTATAGGAGTCCTGACGAATAAGGAGAATCATCTCCCCACTGCTGGGCTGCTTGTACCAGAATAGAGCAAAACTAGTCACACTGGTGTCGTATGTGCAGTCCAGAGTCACAGCCTCCCTCTCCTGCACTGACATTGCTGGTTGGGACTGGGTTACCTTCTGGGCAATACCAGATCCTAAAGGAAAAAAGATAGAATCAGAAAGTTTAGAGATAAGTGGTGTGGGACAAGGAGATTCTATTTTTACACCCTGATACTCTCCTTCTCAACATCCCCATGAGACAATTCCTGAACCCCCAGTCCTTAGATCACAGAGGAAGCATATTCCCACTGGGCCATCCCTACCTAGCCACATTGAAGCTGTGACCACCTTCAGCAGGCTGCAGAGCAACATGTTTGGTTCTTCCTCTGGAGGGAAAATATCTTCTTCTCCTTCAGTTCCAGGACTGCACTGTGAGATGAGCCTGACAGGGTGTGAGAAGAATTACTATGTTATGTGCTGCTGCTGCTGCTGCTGCTGCTGCTGCTGCTGCTGCTGCTGCTCTAGAACAGGAAACAGAGGTTCCCTGGTGTAGCCAGTTGGTGTGTGTCATGTCAAACTTCTCTAAGTACTGGCCGAGGATCTTACTCGATGCAAAGTTTCTTTTGGATTAACTAACACTTAATGTGATAACAATTAAATCTGAAAATAAGAATAGATATAGTAAAAGAATATTGATAAATCAACTGACTACTACATTCAGTCATTATATCTGTGATGGAACTGGGAAGTAGGCACTTACTTGAAAATAACTCATGTATATATTACTATTATGTACTCGTAACAACTAAATTTTTTACATTAAAGTGAATACATTATAAAAATTTTAAAATACTACATATAGTGGATGATGGAGACAACATATTATTACATGTATTTGAGGATACATGTAATAATCATGTATCCTCACATCTATGTATGTTGTTGTTTCCCCTAAGATGGAAATTAATCACATTATGATAAAAAAGACAAGGCTGTTTGGACTAATCTCTGCAGATCTTTCAACTTCCTTATTAATATAAAAATATTGCCCCTCACTTCCAATGTCTGCTCAGTGCCTATCTTGGGGCAAAACAGCAGAAAAAAACTAATCTCTCTTTGCTGAAGAGTTTACAATGAAGCCCCCAGACATTGAGCCCTGTCATGAACATCCCCTTCACTTCTCTACTTAACTTTGACAACCCAGCTCTGTTCATAAAGGCCAGATTAGACACTACAAGGTGGTCATTAAGTTATCGAACCTTTGATTTTACATTTTTCTATTACCCAAAGTGGAACCCTAAATGAGCCACGCAAGCCATTACATTCCCTATGCCAAGCTCTGAATGGAATGTATCCTAGATGACTCAATACATCTTCCCAGGACAGCTGATCATAGCAGCACTGATTGTGAGGAATCTTTCCTTGTGAATGAATCCCATGCCCTAAGGACAGCACTCAACAACATGACAAAAAACAAAAACTCATTGCCTATCATAGCCTATTTCTGCACACAGCAGCCATAGCTTATTTTCCTTATCTCAATATAATTTTAGCCTTGTCTAAACTGGTTGAAGCATCTTCAGATCTTTCATGGAATCACCATTAAATCTGATAAAAACACATACAGTACAACCGTACTGCTCTCTAATAATATCCAATGATTTTTATCAGTTAGTTTACTACTTATGAAATATTATTAATTTCTCCTTATATTAATAGTATTCAATTCTAGTACATTATCAGTCAAAAGAGTATCATTATTGTACTTCAGTCATTCAAGAAGCGTCCATGTCCAGAGCGTATATTTTGGACAATCTTATACTTACTTCTTAGTTAATTTTGTTTTTTAATGTCTTATCTTCAAAATTTAAAAAAAGGATAATATAAAGCTGGTTATGGGATAACTACTCCAGACTCCATGATAAAATCCAGTCCCTTAGCAGAAACAAAATTAATTCAAATAGCTGAATTTGTGGCTCTCTCTTGAGCATGTCCAGTTACAAAAAATATATAGAGTGATAGTCAGGATGTTTTAATGTAGTTTGCCACTTCCAACTACCATGGAGACAATGAGGTTTCCTAACCTTTTTAACTTTTTCTTAACTTTTTCATGTATCTTTCTGAAACTGTACAACAAATACAAAATTATTTGATGTCTTGATGTTCCTCAAAGAAATTTTTGTAATAAAGACAAAGTTCCACACTATGAAGGACAGTATAGAAGCTAGGGACAAAATGCTTGAGCATGATTTGCTAAGCATGCCTTTCTGACTAAAGTCCTTATGCAAGTACCTCTTATAGAGCATAAACACAAATCCATGGGAAAGTTCAATAATTCCATCTAAGATTAATTATTTATTTGTTTTATCAATGATGATTAGGAATACAAAAGCCAGAAAGGCTTCCCAGTGGAACCAAAAGATCTCAAGGAACTTGCTAATGCCATCCCTCATTGCAGGAGGGATATATGGTTGCCATATTAAAGAAACATTTGTGGGAAAACGTTTCTAGGATAGCAGGGAACATAGCCAGTTCATGTCTTTTTGGAACCAAGAAAACCCCATGAAAATGGTAAAATGGAATATGAACTGGAGTATTGTCTTAGGGAAACATTAGAGTATCTCTAAAAGGGTTGTACACAATTATATTCCCTGTGTTTCTTATGAGTATATATGGGTAATACTTTTTATTTTCTACATGAGTTGAAGGGCTCTTTTGTTAGGAAGACACAGCAACTCACAACAGCTAAAAGCAATTTGATTTTGTGTTCCCTACCTGTGACATTTCAAATTATTTATATGTTGGGGAACATATTTTGGGGACAGTTATGTAAGGTTTTGCCCTCACTCAGGAGCTTCACTTTTTTATGATTCTCTGAAAATGTGGCAAGTGATGGGATATTAAAACTGAGATTAATTACTATATCAGACATCCTTGAATTCCCATGGCCTGATATATTATTACCCTTAGCTCTCACGGCCCTGCAGTATTCCCCCTCACAAAGTCATATGTTGTGTCACTGTGAACTGGTCACTAGTAGGTCCACATTACTCATAATGTCCTGAACCATATGTATTCCATTCTTTTACAAACTTAACTAGATAAATAAACCTATGATATTCAGTCCTCTCATCAACAGGTTCAGGTTCCTTTCCTGGTTTTTTATTTAATCAATCTTCACATGACCTAAATCTGGGTGACTTCAGAGAACATATGGCATTTGAACCTCATAGAGAATGCATTCATAGGTATTGTTTATTGCCAGTTCAGCAGATAAAGCACAAGGAGTTAATCTGTGTTTACTTTTTACTGATTAGTATGACATCATCCATCTTTAGATGACAAGAATTGAAAAGTTACTCACGTTAAAGATCTTAAACTAAGATTCTCTAGAGAATCTTCTGAAGCAGGCATGCATAGAAGATAAGTGCTAAGATCCTTCAAACAGCATAATTTTATACACTAGACAGTTCCATCCAAGTCTAATGGAACAGAATTCTTTAGATGATTGGAACCACTGATCGGCATTCTCTCCTTTGCATTTTTCTTCTTTTCGTTGTATTTTCTCATTTTAATGATAGAAGGTTATGTATTTCTAATTTACTCTACTTTGTTTTTTTGGTAATGAAACAATTTGCTTAGACAAAGACTTTACATAAAGCAATCATCACCCTAACGCTATAATTCAGCTCTACAAAGCCAAAGCTAGTGCAACCAACTTAAAGAATTGTGGGAAAACCTAAACAGTAACCATACCCAAGTATGACTAAAGTGAATTTTGATCAATCAAATTAGCCTTAAAATGTTACAAAAACATCTATTGATAAAAATTTAGGATGGAGTTGGTACAACTGAAAACCTCAATTGAACCTCTCCATTATCAATTGTGATGGGTTTCTTGGGGAGAACTATAAATCAAATCTCCAAAGATATTCAAACACTTGAAATGACGAGTAATTCCTATGAAACGACTTATGAATATAAAACATTCAGGTGTGGAAACACCTGTGCATGGTGGCAGAGATGGAGATCAAGAATGTACTTCCTCTAACCGATAAATCAGACTTCACACAAGTTTACATATTTCATAGTTCCATTCATATGACATCCAGAAAAAGATAACAGAGCAAAGCAATGTTTGCAAGCAGTGGGGATGGGAAGGGTATGATTGTGAACAGATAGCACAAGAGAGTTTTGGGGGTGATGAAACTGCACTGCATCATTTTTGGGTGATAGTTACATAAACCTATAAAATGTATTAAAATTCAAAATTCACAGACTGAACTACACATCAAAAACTGCTCATTTTTCCATATGATAATTCTTAGGTAAAAATTTAAAACACTGAGAAAATAAAATAAAACAATTGATGTTACATCTATTTTCCTGACTGGACTCTGCCTAATACATATTTCATTTTTTAACTTGGAAAAGAAAAAGACCAGCCATGCCAACTGTGGTAGGCAAAATAATGCCTACAAAAAACTGAATCTTAATCCCTGGAATCTGTGAATTTTACTCCTTATGGCAAGAAAAATAAAATTAAAAAACTTGAAGATATAATTAAGGGAAGGAGACTGAGATGGGAAGATTATCCTGGATTATATGGGCCTTAAGGGCAATCACGTGCATACTTATGAAAGCGAGGCAGAGGGAGACATGACAACAGGAGAAGAGAAGCCAATGTGACCACAGAGACTGAGATCAGTGGGCCTCAAGCCAGGAAGTGCCGGCAGCCATCAGAGCTGGAAGAGGCAAGGAACAGATGCTCTCCTGCAGCCTCGGAAAGGAGCCTTACTATTACCTTGTTCCACCCCAGTGAAATTTATTGCAAAAATATTTGTGTTCCTTTAAACCAGAAAATTTGTACACAGGCAATAAAAAAAAAATACACCAACCTTGGTGTATTTTGTTTCGCATCTTTTATTTAGTTCCATTGATCTGTTTGTTTCATTCTATGCCAACATCAGAAGGTGGTTTTGCAGTGAATTTTATTACCTGTTAAGGTTTAAAGCTTAAATGTGTCTGGATCTGAGCTAACTATGAACTGGCTGACCATTCTTGTTCAGATGTTTTAACCCTAATTTAATCCAATGAGTTTCCCTATAAGAACGAGCCACTTAGCTAATAACTAACAATCATAACTCATTCTCACTATACCAACTGTCCATTATATCCATCCATAGGAAGAATATGAGGGATTTTCAAATTAACCCACCCTTGGCAAGTGGTGGGAGGATTAGGGAATTAACTATTTATGCAACCTCTTTATTTCCATTGCTTTATCTACGACACTAGAAGATACAACTTTAAAAAGAAACTTGTACTAATGTTTAATGCAGTCAAAATATAAAAGTGAGGCAGGGATATTGTAGCAAGCTATCTAAAAAATTAACCATTAGTCCAAATGCTTACTGGAATCCACTAGTAAGAATTGAGTAAGGTAGCTGAAAAAGATATATGAAAAACTTTCTCACATACTCCCAAAAGAAAGATAACGGTAGCAATAGAAATTAAATAGCTGAGAATAAATTTAACTATCCTGAAAAAAAAAAGAAACTTTATGGAGAAAGAAAGGCATAGATAAACAGCAAGATGTATTACATTCTTGAATAATCATGTAATCAAATATACTTTTCCAGTAGTTTTATTCTTCACAAATCCGTTTATAAACTTAACCATAGGCCGGGCATGGTAGCTCACACCTGTAATCCTAGCACTTTGGGGGGGCCGAGGCAGGTGGATCATTTGATCTCAGGAGTTCAAGATTAGCCTGAGCAAGAGTGAGACCTCATCTCTACTAAAAATAGAAATAAATTAGCCGGACAACTAAAAATACATAGAAAAATATTAGCCAGGCATGGTGGTGCATGCCTGCAGTCCCAGCTACTTGGGAGGCTAAGACAGGATTGCTTGAGCCCAGAAGTTTGAGGTTGCTGTGAGCTAGGCTGATGCCATGGCACTCTAACCCAGGCAATAGAGTGAGACTCTGTCTCAAAAACAAAAAAAAAAATTTAGCCACAAAGCCTAAATTAAAATTTTGAATATACTATAGCAGAATTCACTTTTTTCTTCTTTCTTTAGCAAATATTTACTGATAATTAAATATGTGATAAAGCTTGTGCTAGGTTCTGCAGATATAACAATAGTTACAACACATAACTCTCCCTTCTTAAATCTATGAGAGGGTAAATATGAGCAGATACTAATAAGATTTTGAAAAAGAAGAATAGATTGGTGAGTCTAATCTGAAATCATTTTCTATCTTAATTTCCCTCAAACACACAAATAGTTTATATCCTAACTAGACTCTAAAGAAAAACCCAAGTCACATTTTCTCAACAATGAAGAGCAAGTGGAAAGGGCTGTCAAATTTTACAACAGATATAGAAAGTGAGAACATAAAAATCACTGTGACTTATGGAAATCTCTCACAGAGCTAATAAAAAGCAAGTGTTTGAGAAGATTTGATGAAATGAGAAATGGCCAATTCAAGATATAATATGAAGTGAAAAATCATGATCACAATTATAATAAGAATCTATGAAGAAATTAGCCAAACTTTAGCAAAAAATTATCTGGGAATAGAATTATTAATTTCGTGTTTTCCATATTTGCCATGTAATGTTATACAATCAAAAAAAAAACACAAAAACAATTTTTGAAAGGTAAGAGTTAGAAGTCCATCCATAAAAAGGACTGTGATATTGAGGTGTTATTTACAAGAGAGAAATCTGAATAGCAAAGGCAAAGTCTTCTTTAAAGCCTAGATTTCAGAGTAAAACGTCACTAATTCCTTTTAAGAATCCATTATGTGGAGCTTCCTGATTGCTGAACACAGGAGGGTGGCAGGGCCAGAGAGGGGTGGAAGTTCGGTGCCTCTTCCTCTGTACCTTGTCCTATGCATCTCTTCGTCTGACTGTTCATTTTTAAACTATGTAAATTGAAGGTCTGTGCCAAAGGAAAGGGAGTGTGGCTTCAACTCCAGTCTCAGGTTTGGGTATAGGTTACAGGTGCCTGGGAAGCAATGTGTGCTCTCTGCACAGAAGTAGACAGCTGAGTCTGCAGGTTGGGTGGCTGCAATGTGCAGGGAGAGATGCTTGGCCGTCTTACTCAAGAAAACGGTGAATCTTCCTTTTTGCTTTTTGCCCATATTTGAACGAATGTCTATAATGGATTGAGGACTTTTTCCAAGTTCCTGCTTATACCAAAGGAGGTAGCTCGAGGCACTGTCTGAATAAGAACAGTTGATAACAGAAGTGTCTCCTTCCTGGACACTCAGGGTAGGAGGGTGCAGCCCCACATTCTCTCCTCCACTTACACCTGTTCACAAGGAAAAAGAGAAAGGAGAAGGATTGTCAGGTAATTATTCCCTAGAATTATCTTTTTCTACAGTAACTATAGGAAGACTGAGTAAAGCACGTTTTCTCCTGGACATCTAAAAAACATCCACTAATATATTCTTTGCCCAAAATCCCCCAACTCACAGTCCAGCTGCAGCCAAAGGAGCATAAATAAACCTTTAACGGATGTCATCATTATTCTTCCTAATTAGCAGCAGTCACAGACCTGCAATCTCCAGCCATAAGAGCTACTTGTGTCATACAGTGGTCCTTCTTTTCTCCAGCACTCATAGTGGTTTCTCACAGTGTCTACCCAGCCAATAAGCAAAAGGCTCTGCTTTGGTCATAAGCCTATTCATTGAGAATCCACTGACAGGAACCCTCTGCATATTCTGCATCAGCGGATGTGCACTACCATCTTGTGGTCACATCCCTTACTACTGAACTTGCTGGGTAAATGTTCTTCTCTTACTCTATACAGGATTCAGATGCATAAAAGTAGCAACAGGTGAAACAAATTTGGTTTTAGATCACAGATTAGATCCACAGTAAGGATGTAGAGATCAAGATTTATATTTATGCACGCTACTAAGTCATTGTGAATAAACTAGAAATAGGTAGATGCTGTTGGTGTTTATTCAATGATGGACTAATTTTACATGTTTGAAATCATGATACTTTCCTTTTCAGCCAAATCTACCATCATGATTTGTCTGTTGTTGGAAAAAAATATTTTTTTAAAGGAACATATAAGCCAAAGATCACAGAGAAGACTACTCTATTACAAATGCCTCTGATTGCAGGTTCTGCTCCTTCAAGCCTGGTCTTGCTCAAGTCCTTGCTATTCCCAGAGAATTAGCAATATCGAAAATCAAGATGTAGAATCTCTTCACAGTAAAGATGACTATGATAAAAAGTAAGGAATTAAATCACAGTGATGAAGACTCAGGGGGATAAGTTTCATGAGTTATTAATACTCCAAACATAGAAAAGTGTGACCGATAGATTGTTGGTTTGCAATGAGGAATTTGACATGCCTTAAGAAATCTCTTCCTAATGTTGGAAATACTCTTCTAGAAATTGGCCTAGGGAAGGAATTTATGAAGAAGACCCCAAAGGCAATCACAACAGCAATGAAAATAAACAAATGGGACCTGGTCAAATTTAAAAGCTTCTGCACAGTCAAAAAAACTGTCAAGAGAACAAACAGACAACCCACAGAATGGGAGAAAATTTTTGTAAGCTACACATCTGATAAAGGGCTGATAACTAGAATCTACTTAGAACTCAGGAAAATCAGCAAGAAAAAATCAAACAACCCTATCAAAAAATGGACAAAGGACATGGACAGAAACTTTTAAAAAGAAGACAGAATAATGGCCAACAAACATATGAAAAAATGTTCAACATCTCTAATCATCAGGAAAATGCAAATCAAAGCCACAAGGAGATATCACTTAACTCCAGTGAGAATGGCCTTTATCAAAAAGTCCCCAAACAACAAATGCTGGCGTGGATGCAGAGAGAGAGGAACCCTCCTACACTGCTGGTGGGACTGCAAACTAGTTCAACCTCTGTGGAAAGCAATATGGAGATACCTCAAAGTGATACAAGTAGATCTACCATTTGATCCAGCAATCCCACTACTGGACATCTACCCAAAAGATCAAAAGTCACTTTAGGAAAAAGACACATGCACTCGAATGTTCATAGCAGCACAATTCACAATTCCAAAGCTGTGGAAGCAACCCAAGTGCCCATCAATTCATGAGTGGATTAATAAAATGTGGTATATGTATACCATGGAATACTCAGCTTTAAGAAACAATGGTGATATAGCACCTCTTATATATTGCTGGATACAGCTGGAACCTATTCTACTATGTGAAGTATCTCAAGAATGGAAAAACCAGCACCACATGTACTCACCAGCAAATTGGTATTAACGGATCAACACCTAAGTGGACATATAGGAGTAACACTTATCAGGGGCGGGAGGGTGGGAGGGGGGAGGAAGGGATGGGTGTATACAACCATAATGAGTAAGATGTGCAACGTTTGGGGGATGGACACGCTTGAAGCCCTTACTCGAAGGGGGAGGGGAGCATGGACAATATATGTAACATTAACACTTGTATCCCCATAATATGCTAAAATTAAAAAAAAAAATCTCTTCCTATGGCTATATGGCTTGCATTCTGCAAAATGCTAAAAGAGAGAAGAGAAATTCTCAGAAAACATTGGGATGCAAATTTTAAAAATGTAACTACATGCAAGCTTGTAATTGAGGTGCTTGTGTCTTCTGAAATCAAAATGGATAATAGTGACATGGCACGTCCTTAAAGACAATGTTTATGGAATTATCTTCCAAAGGATGAGCCAACCCTCCTGTCATGGATTCTTGCTGCCTTAGCCATTGCTGGCTTGGATTTTACACTCTATCATTTTTGTCCCTAACTCCACTACAATGTTCTTCCCAATACATTGATAAAGTTGGTCAGTACTGTCATTTTCCAGTATTGTGTTCCTCTTCCAAAAGCCCTTTCTCAACTACTTTGATTTGTTGATTTTTTTTAGAATAAATATTAGGGAATTGTAAATACTACCCATGTCTCATGGGGGAATAATACAAACAGAAAACTGACCCTAAAAATCTGACCATGAGAAATGATTCCTAGGGAACCAAGACAAACTCATTTCCAGAAGGGAAGCCCTTCCCTGTGATTTGTATTCACTAGTCCTTTAAAGTTACAAAAAATAAATCTAATCTCTTATTCACATCTCACACCCTTAAAGATCTAAATATAGTTATGGTGAAGAATCTCATCTTATCCCTCTTTCCAGAGTCAGAATTTTAGGTCAATATTTGTCCTGTTGAGTTGTGGCATGCAGAACTGAAAGCAAAGGTCTGAATATGACCACTCACATGGAGCACAGTGTTCCATATATTAACTAAAGCACCGGTATAGCCACCCCCTAGAGAGAATACCAAGCCCATGATTATTTCATTGAACATTGTCTGATCATCGTTCAAGTGTTGACCAAAAAAAAAAAGCTTTTTTAGTACCTTCATGGACTGTCAGCTAGTAAAGACAATGTTCTCCTTAGCTTCCCAATTTCAATGATCATATTTTGACAATGTATGACTGATGGTCATTATGTTCATATCCTTCCTTCAAGGCATATCTACCTGGCATAATGAATACAGCTTGCTATTTTTAGGAAAGTCCTTAGAAATATATCTGGGTATTGGGGATGGCACCATCCCTTTTGGCTCACTCCAGATGAAGCTTTGCTGGTAGAATAACAATGGCTCAGTCTGAGTCTACTTTCCTGCCCAAAGTGGCAAACACTTATAGAAATTGGGACTCTCCTTTCTCATGGTCAAACTGATGGACCAAGACTTTCCTAGACCCAAACTGCAGAGATCAAAGTGGCTGGGCTTCCATCAGACACTTTGTCTTTGCTCAGCAATATGGTCCTGGGGAATGAGGCAGAAGAAAAAATGCTAAGGAGGAGGTGAGGAACTCTAGTTTCTTTCTACTCCTAGTTCATTTACTAATTGTTTCTTACTGGCATCTTGGATATAGTTTCTGTCTTTTTAAGATGAATCTGCACCAAAGGCTTTCCAAGAGATTTCCTAGCTCTAAAATTCTTTCATACACTTTAACAGAGCAAATATTTACTGAGGACTGGTTGTGTACGGCATGGAGTGATATGAGAATGCGGAGCAATTAACCTGCCTCGTGGAACTCCAAGAACATTTTCACACCCACCTGCAACAATTTAGTGGTTCTGAGGTTACCGTTAACCGATGCTTGGGCCTCTTCAAAGCAGAGACAGAATTCTCAGGATGAGTTCCTATCCGGGTTTTCATTCCTCCTATATCATGAGTGATGGATTACGCATCAAGGGGAGCCTAAATCCATAGTAAAATGGAATGAAATAGGACTTTACTCACTAAATGTAAAGACCATTACAGGTAGTGGGTGGACTCCATGGCTGAGCCATGGGCAAGCAGGATGCTCCTATCTGGAGATCTATTCCTTATATGTATGACAACACACATACCTCAGCAAGGAAACACAACACACATACCTCAGCAAGTTGGAGAACCTGAAAGAAGTGGGTGAGTTTGCTAATACGTAAAGCAAAAGGCACTTTCTCAAACATCTTGATTGCTTTCTGGCTCCAAGTTTCCTTCCTCCAAGTTTAGTTTGGGGGTGCAAGATTATATAATTTCTGGGGCCAAGTACAAAATACAAATTTGTGATTCCTTGTTCGAAAGCAGAGAAAAAGCGCCATTAGGTAATAAAATACAAAGGCTTCTTTAAAAAATATATGTTATTGCTTGTAAAATACAATAAGGTTTATAATTATACATAAGAATATAAACTTACAAGTTGCTAAAAAAAGGTGTCATAATTTTATGTAGTACAATAATAATAATACTTTATTAATGTGATATCATTAATCTTAGGAGTTTTATTCCTCACTTTTCTGCAAATTAATTTATTAGGTTAACAAAATTTATACTTCTAGCAACTTCATTTTCAAGCACTATAATTGAAAGTGATGTCAGGTGCTCCCAGTAAATGCAAGATCTTAAATAGATTTCTCATCATTTCTGATTTTGAGAAGAATAGTTCAATGATGCAACTAATACAGGAGCTCATAAGAATGCTTTAAATACTGTGACAATGTTAACATTGTCCTCTGATGAACTAATTGAAGTGTGAATTTTAGCAACTCTAGTGTTGATATTCCCCATGAAACAATTTTTCTAAAATGATTTAATTTTTCACAAAAATCAGTTTCATATCAATATAAATTTCTTTTAAAATGTAAATTTATACTGTGACATTTTAACGTTTCTTCTGAAATTTTCTGTAACTTATGAAAGTTGTATAAGAAACTGAAAATGGCTTCATAATATATATATAGTTCATAATGCTTGTTTATTCATGCTATTACTGCATCACCAATTATAAGAAAAATTCATTTTAAAATTATCCTCTATATTAATAACTGGTTCATGCAAAAATTCACATAAAAATGTTCTTTTACATTAAGCTACTACCATTTTTGGGAAGGGGAATGATGTTTTTTTATTAGTAATATTTGCTGTTATATTAATGATCAATCAATGAACTATTAATATAACAATTTAAAATCTATAACCAAAGACATTAAGAAAAAATACGTTTTATAATTTTCTATCTTCTTTCTACAAATATGTCATTATACTAATTAATTTTTAAAAATTTATTGTGATATTCTGTCCCTTTTTAATTAACTAATAGAACTTTACATTCTTAGATATAATCTAAGTAGATAAACTATGCTCTGATAGTTTTATGAATTGTTCAGACTTCTTTTTGAAACTAACAAGGAAACATTCTGTGCAAAAAAGCAACATTTATTGCCATTGATTTCTTAACTTTAACGTAATTTTGAAGGGTTCTATATCTTCCTCACCAAGGAAAGCATATAAAATAGACCATAGATGAAGATGCTGCATTTTACTTTTACCTCCTAAATTAATTTTTCCATATCTCAAATTGTGGAATCATTGACATATAATCCAATTTGCATTCTATTCTGTAGACATAAACTATTTTAAATTGTAAGTTTTTCATGATGAACAGTTTAAATCTATTTTCCTTTACTTATTTCTTTAAAATTATTTCCAAGTTGCTGCTGTGGTAGAAACACATGGAATAAAAAAGAAAAATGTTTTCCCTAATGCCATAATGATAATTTTTTTTAATTCAGGGTATTATGGGGGTACAAACATTTTGGTTACATGAAATGGGTTTGCCTCACCCACGCCAGGGCTGCAAGTGTGTCCTTCCCCCATACAGTGTGCCCCGTTTCCATTAGCTGTGAGTTTACCCCCCCACCTCCCACACCCCCTACTTGACCAGTACCCAATGAGTATTACTATGTGAGCACCTTAGTGTTGATCGGTTAGTACCAATTTGATGGCGAGTACATGTGGTGCATGTTTTTCCATCCTTGTGATACCTCACTTCGTAGGATGGGCTCAATCTCTATCCAGGATAATATAAGAGGTGCTCAATCACCATTGTTTTTTGTAGTTGAGTAGTATTCCGGGGTATACATATACCACATTTTATTAATCCACTCATGTATTGATGGGCATTTGGGTTGTTTCCACATCTTTGCAATTGTGAACTGTGCTGCTATAAACATTCGAGTGCAGATGTCTTTATTATAAAATGTCTTTTTTTCTTTGGATAGATGCCTAGTAGTAGGATTGTTGGATCAAATGGCATTTCTATTTTTAGCTCTTTGAGGTATCTCCAAATTACTTTCCACAGGGGTTGTACTAATTTGCAGTCCCACCAACAGTGTATGAGTGTTCCTATCTTTCCTCATCCACGCCAGCATTTGTCGTTTTGGGACTTTTTGATAAAGGCCATTCTCACTGAAGTTAGGTGATATCTCATTGTGGTTTTGATTTGCATTTCCCTAATAGAGATGTTGAGGACTTTTTTTATGTTTGCTGGCCATTATTCTGTCTTCTTTTGAAAAGTTTCTGTTACTGTCCTTTGCCCATTTATTGATGGGGTTGTTTGATATTTTCTTGTTGATTTTTTTTTAAGTTCTATATAGATTCTTGTTATCAGACCTTTATTGGATGTGTTGAATACAAATATTTTCTCCCATTCTGTAGGTTGTCTATTGGCTCTAATGATAGTTTCTTGGGCTGTGCAGAAGCCCTGGGCGCGATGAGCATCAAGATACTATCTTTACACTTTATTTCTATTTCTAAACCTGCAGATACTCACTTTGTAATATTAAATCAATTATCAAAACCAAAGTTTCTAAACTTTTTGAAGAATTCTGACTCCTCAGGATGCCTCATGGCATAATTCAAGTTTACAATTTTATTTTGTAATAATTTGCTGACAAAGTTTACTGCCACCCACGTTGACTATCTGGAGAGCACCAGACAGCCCAGTTGTGCCTGTGCCCTTGGAATGGATGACAAACTGTCAGCTCACAGGCTGCCCACTGAGCCCATGAACCTGAGTCTACGGTGTTTCTGTCCTGTGTGTCCTGCTGCCCTGTGCATCTCCTGGGCTCACACACATGCTCGGTCCTTTTATCAAATTCACTTATAAAACATAAATTCAAAGATGAAATTATTAAGAATTTCAAGGCAGCAATAGGGAGCATTGAACCAACCATGAGACTATTTGTGAGAGCAGGACCTGTGGGACTGCACCAGTCCCGTGCCCTGGAAGCTGACCCTGCTCCCTGCCTCACTGGAGCTGGCTGGCTTGTCTTCATCGTGGTTCTCAGGGTCCCACTTCTTCCTCGTCTGTGCCCTTATATTACCATAGAATATCTTGCCAGGTTAGAATGTACAATTGTTGTAATTGATCCACATGCAGTTTTAAACTTCTGGTTTGATAACTGAGTCTTGGTCTCTGGCCACAGCAGATAATAGTTTCTTTTAGGCTAATCCTGAAAATGTTCTGTTCCCTTTCCCAGACCTTAAATGATTTTACAAAATCATGGGAAATAAATCACTCAAAATGCAAGGAAGACAAGGGGATTTTATAATAATATAATAAAATGAAAATAACCTCTCTTTTAAAACATGCTATTTAGAAATGAACAAAATGGATATTTTGGTCAGTAATGTATGTAACTACATTGTACAACTTTATTAATAGAAATCATTTCCATTTTGTGATTCTGAAGAGTCTTCTATACTGGGTAGCTCAGAGTACATGCTGTGGTGTCAGACTTCCTGAGAGGGAATCCCAGCCCAGCTTCGCTAGTTTAACAATCATGAGAGCTCAGGAAAGACTCTTATGCTCTATAATCCTCAGTTTATTTATATGCAAAGTGAGGAGAAATATCTATTTACAAAGTATTGTCGGTTCCTAGATAATATACATAATAAGCTAGAAAGAGTGCCTGACACTTAGTGACAGTAAGTATTTTTAATTATATTGTTATGGGTTCCAGGAGTGAAAAATATGAATGCAAATATTTTTAAAAATACACATGTTCTCTTCCTTTTTCCTGTAAAGTTGAACCATCTACAATTAACTGAAGTACAGAATCATCCTTTTCTATTTGTCAACCAGCATGTATTTATTTCAAGCCTTTATTATCACAGTAATATATGCTCTAAGGAGAGATCTCTTTTAATAGTACATTGGGGACTTGACATCTTTATCAGTTGCTCCATTGGCTCTATTTCAAAGCTTTTTCCTAAGCTCTGACTCAAGAGGGGAGTGGGGACAAGGGCAATATATGTAATCTAAACATTTGCACCTCCATAATATGCTGAAATAAAAAAGCTTTTTCCTACACAGATTTCTGGGACTAAAAGGTACATAAAAACAAGTGAAAATAACAGTTCTGAAAATGTGAAATTTTAGCAGAGATAAAAGTGCTACAATGTAAATCAAAAAACCCCAAGCTGTGCAAATGGTACTATGGGGAAAACGTCTCTCACTCCGCCAACCCATGGAAGGGGTTGGGTTGCAGGCCCAGCTGCAGTTTGGGTTCAGGCTACAGACTGCCTGGGAGCACTGTGCCTCTGGCGCTGCACAGAAGTAGGTGCCTGAGTCTTCCAGCTGGGTGGCTGTGATGTGTAGGGTACTATAGAGTTCCTGAGAATTCATTGTTGAATTTAACCTTCCGTTCTGCTTTGTCCCTGAAGTCATGAAGAACAGACTGATGAGGCCGCCCCCAGGTTTCTGTTGAAACCACTGCATACTGTACACGGTTGCCGAGAAATTGCACCTCAGGGCAGGGCTGGCTCCCTCCTGGACACTCAGGACCGAAGGGCTCTGCTGCACGTCCAGCCCTCTCACCCCTGCTTGGAAAGAGAAAAGCAAACACATGTGATGTCACTGGGGAATCACTGATGCAGTTTCCAAACCTGAAACACATCCCAAGAAACACCCTCGAGGAAGTAGGACAGTCCTGGAACTTCGTGTAACCTCCCCTTCCCTGTCAGCTGTGGAACTCTCCCCAGTCCCCCACCTGGGATGGCCCCGACTCACAGCCAACCTGGAGCCACAGAAGCCCCAGCAGAGCCCCCGGTCTCCTCTTCATGGCCCCTTCCTGGTTGCTGGCGTCCCTTCTCCCCTGCTCTGGAGGGTGTCACGTCTGGGTGCAGACAAACTGTTCTTACTGTCATTAGGTTCCACCAGACTCACTGAGCACCAATCACACCTGAGCTCTGTCTTTCGTCTTAACAGGAAACTCCACCCACAGTGGCCCAGTGAGACTGCGCAGTCATCTCTCCAAACTTGTGAATGCGAACAGGGTGGGGGTACGAGGCAGTATTCCCAATGTGTCAAGATATAAGGGTTATTTCTTTTCTTAAAACACTTCATGTGAGAGTAGTTTGTAGAATAGTTTGTGAGGAAAGGGGATGATAATTCTGAGAAGAACGAGCGTCTCAGCTGGGTAAGGCAGCACCTTAAAGAATCACAGGAAGAGTGACCCATTTCCCAAATTACACACTGACAGAAAATTTGAGAATTTAACTTTATGAGAACTCTAATAAAGGAAAAATATTTGACAGTATGCATTGTGTATTGAAAAGTAGATACAAATTTCTAAATAAAAATTTCTAGAAATCAAGAAATCAGGATCCGCAAAGAAAATGTTCCCAACTAAAAGTTTTGTTGGCTAACAGAAAAACAGGGTACGTGTATGATGTTCACTCTGACTTAATTTCTACCTGTCTGTTTCTGCCCAGACCTTTCCCCACACGCCCTGCAGGCCGCACAGCTGTTCTGATCAGGCCACACATGCTGACCAAACTAGACATTGTCCTCTCCCTTTTCGCTTCCGATTTTTGTCCTTTGTTTTTTCTCTTCTCTTCTGTTTATTTTCATTCCTTTTAGTCTCAAAGATATATGAAAAGATCAGAAATCATGGGCATTTGGAATAATTTCTAAATGAGTGAATTTCAGGAATTTTAATCATAAAAATAAAAAAATTGAAAACAGGTAATGGAGATGTTTTCTATTGAGCTTCCATACTCACAGTGCCCAGTAAAAATCATCCTCACAGTGGATTGATAGAGATATGGGCTCCAGCTTTCTGAGGTTTTATACAGAACGTCAGAGCTGAAAACCTGAGATGAACTTTCCACAAACACCCCCACCCCTTGCCATCTGTGATTTCACTGACTCATAAGCTCTCTGGTCTCTTGTAATTGTTCAGCCTCCTGATACCATCAGAAAAACTCTTCACTTCTAGTAAAGCCTAGAGTGCCCCCTAGTGGACTGACACCATTAACCAAGAACACTCCTCAGCAGTCTCACAACTCAGCCCCATACACTTCATCTTTTTTGAAGTGAAAACAAAATAACAGCCTAGACTTAAAGGGGGGTTAATAATGAACCAGTTACCACTTTTAAAATGCCATATCATGAAAATTAAAAATCTTAAAATAATTTGAAAATTGTCACCTTGTGGTATTTATTTGATTTCTCTAATATAATCCAAAATAAATCCAAAAACACTTATTGAAGTTGTCTACAAGTAAATAATATACTAGCTCTTAAGAATATATAAAAGAGGAACAAAAACTAGTTTACTGTATACTGGAGAAGACAAAAATACACATATATGTAATAAAATCAAAGAGTTGGATCCTAAGGGGAGTGGAAACTAAAAGCTGTGATCCCAGAGAAGGAGAAATACTTATATATGGGATGGTTGGACAAAAGTAGAAATTGGTCATTTTCTACTTTCTCTGCTTTTCTAATGAGAAGAATAGAAAAGAATATGGATAAACCTTTATGATGGCTTTACAACTTTTTATTGGTCTTAATACTATGGAGAATTCATAAATATATGAATTATTAAAAGTAATAAAACATTCCATATGGATTAAAATCCCCTTTGATTACCACTCCCAATTCTGGCCTTTTCATCACTTGTTTCCCTAATTCTTCCTCAACTCATCAATTTGGAGTTGATGCTTTCAGGCATTTTACTATAGATTTACATACATATACCAAATATGTGAAACAACTGAAAATATACAGTTATTTCATTTATTGGTTTTAAATGTACTACAAAATGATATGTCCTGTGCATATCTTTTTGTAACTCACTTTATACACTCAATAATAGATCTCAGAGGTCTTATTATATCAACTCACATGGGGCCTACTGCTGCATTGCACCATATTAGGGAAGTACTTCAGATTATACAGGCCTTCCCCCATTGATGAACACTTAAGGCATTGTTTTCTAAAACTATGACATATAACACTGGAACAAAACTTTTAAAGCATTCCTCTTCACTCACATATTGCCATATTTCTCTAGGAGCAGAGACTAGGAGCAAGTGAAGGGACAATCCATGTGGCTAGTAGTGAAAAGCTCTCCAGAGAGTGAGTAGATCAGGGAGGGGCATCAGCCCTGAGGAAGAAGGGAGTGAATTCATGTTCCAATTATCTTCTTGGTTTTCTTTTTCTATTACTTTTCTTAATGTGCATGAGTGCTGTAGTTTGTCAGCTAATTTCAGAAATCGTAAACTCTGAAATTATTGTCCTGATACATAGAGGTGGTATACCCAGTTTCTTCCCATCAGTCACTGAGGTAATTCCAAAGATTGTAAGTCAGGAGGAGGAAGAGTACATCCAAGGAGAAGAGGCGATATATAGAAGGTAAAAATGGTATAGAACAATACTGGGGAAAGGAAAAAAGAATAACTTTGGGCATAAAAAATGTGTATGTATGTAAGTTAGAGTTACTTATTATAAGAACATAAATACACTTTATATTTTCTATTCTATTGTTTAAGTTAGCCAGTCTGTTGTATTTTGTTATGGCAGCCCAAGAAAATTAGTATAAGGTCAATTCTTAATATCCTATTATATAAAACATATCACAAAAAGCAATTTGGTATCATAAATATACATATAAAATGTCTTCAAAAGTTTAACATTCTACCTTTTATACTCATGTTTTGGTGCATTTGTTTCCTAAATAAAAGTGCTCTCTTGTCTTAGATATCACCATAAGAATTGTGTATGGAGGTCTAATTATCCTAACAACTTTGTTAATATGCCAGAAAGATTGGAAATTTGTATTGGATGTGCTGTATATTTTATATTAAATAATAGAGGAGTGAAATTTTCTTCATAAGTTACCTTAAGGCTCTTAAATATTTTAATATTTACTACATATAGGAAAGTGCCTCTAAATATTAATAATTTCTCTGGAATAATTATTGAGAAAAGATTATGATTACATAACTTATAGATCTCCAGAACATGCAGGAACAATTATCTAAAAATTGTTCATAAAATCTGTACATCAGTTACCAAATAGGAATAAATACAACAAACTATTACAGTATATAATTTGCATTAAACCTTTTTCAACACAGACCATAGGATATAGAGTATGTGCTAGCTCAACTAAGTCTCAATTCTAAGGATAGTCAATTGACCTGCTCAAGATAGCAAACTTCAGGGTGCTTAGCCACTAGAAGGCCACAGCAGAGGAAACTACGGTTCAGCTATCCACATCTTGAGTGATATCTGAAGATTTGCTAAATAGTATAAGGGAATGAATATAAGATAGTGGGTTTTTATTTCCAATATTAATGTATGTTAAATGGCATAATAACTGTTAGAAATGGATTTTAAATAAAAGTATTTAAGATACATGTTTCGACCAAAGTATTTTAGAGACACACTCCACCCTTGCATGAATAGGATATAAAAATCTAGGATGGTCTATACCTTGGTTTATTCTAAAAAGTTTCTCATAATTATAATTACATAAGTAAGTATAATTATAATCACATAAGTAAAACAATAAATAAGTAAAACAACAAACCAATGAATAAATAAAACAAAGTAATAAATAAATAAAACAAACAAGCAACTTCGGTTTTTCAGGCAGGAGTGGGTAGGAAGGCAGAGGATCCTCTCCAATTGCTTGAAGTCCTTGGTTCATGTATAAGCCTAATCCAATCAGGACAGAGAAACCATATAATAACTTGAATAGGACATTTTAATATAAATAATTATTAACTATAACAGAGAGTTAGAGTAACAAGAGAATAGATAATATTAAATACAAAGAAAAGAAAACTCTGCTATTCCTATTCCCACAGGAATGTCAGATACGAGGTGCAGCCACTACTCCTAGGGTTGGGACAGAGGCCCAGGGAAGAGGTCCACAGCCACATGCTCAGTGCTGAGACTCAGATCTTGGGAAAAACACAGCTATGGCTCACTGGATGACAGACAAGTCGCTATAGTGCGTAACAGTCAAAATGGCTGGAAATCCACCCTCTAAACTTGCTAGGAAACTATCCTTCAGGGTGCTGGGGAAAGCTATTCACAGGGTCATGTCTCCCTATAGGTGCTTTTATACAGAACAACCCAAAAATAGAGGTGCTGGAGGAAGCTCTGGTCATTGTTCACTGCAGGAACCTGGTGCAGGTGCTCTGCGTGAGATGGACACTACAGAAGCCTCCATGCTGCTGAATCCTATCGGGTCAGCACACAGAAACCAGAAAGCAAACCCTTTCTTCCTGTATCCTCTTCTGACAAAGCTCAACATTGTGCCAACTGACAAAAGAAATAGTTGAAAGGTCCAGGTCCATCTTCACAAAACAGGCAAAGGGTGAATTTGGAACTGAGAGTCAGTAAATCAATTCACTTCTTGGATTACTCAGCTCCTATATGCAAACTCTGCACACATTTATTATAAAATGCATACAACAATAAAACAATTCTATATTTCTACCCACTTCAAGATACAGAAATCTTTCTTACAAGTGAAGGCTGTCTCATCCTTTCTCAAAATGAGAAGATGCATAATCACAAGGGTCATCATATTCATTACTGGTTGTATTAAGAACTCTTCAAATTCAGGGACAGTGTTTCTGAAAATTCTGTTATCTATACACTAAATTGTGAAGTTAATTTCCAAAAGCGTGTACATAAAATAAAAATGGGAAGTAGAGATTACTCTGATTTCTCAGGCAGGGTTGTTTGGGGAGATGGGGAATGTTCTCTCAGCTGCTAGAGGTCCATGGTGTGGAAGTTATTTTTCTTCAAAAGTCAGCTTGAGTTCCAAATCTAAAGAATTCTGGCAGTTCTCCTTCTCATACCAATCTGGAGAAAGTGCCCACCACAGTCTCTTTGGGCAATGTGACTGAACCGATGACAGTGAGTCACCTGAAATTAGACAACTTATGAAAGATAAAAGAGTGTGGTCCAAAAATAGAAAGAAAGGTAGGGAAGGAGGGGGGGAGCATTAAATGAGCATACATTTCTTGTTCATAATTTTATGTCTGTACTCCCATTTACCTTGCTTACACCTCTCCAGCAATCACTCAAACACATTTTTCACACATAATCACACCACTACATCCTACAAAATACTTTTGATCTCCTGGTTCATCATTTGGCCAATGTGTTCGATTGGCCACAATCTACATATTCTCCGTATATTTTGAGGGTTTCTATGCACCCACCCTCTTATACATTACAGCATGAGCCAAATAGCAGCTTGAAAGCTCCCTCCTCCTTCTCCTTTTTCTCCAGAATACTCATCCTCCAAGGCTTCACGCGCACAGGGAACATAAAATCTTCTTACACAGTTCTTTCCATCCTAGAAAGAAGAAAGTCATAAATTTATACTGGGTCCAGTGACCCCCAGTTATAATTCTTTTCAGTATTTCTAGTAGAGCTTGGTATTGCTAAACTTACCATATGATTGATTATTACAAAGTTAGCATACAAGAATCAATCTTTAATATTACAAATGCGAAATCATGTAACAACAGGGTGAAAGCAACAAGTAAAAATGTCAGTAGATAGAAGAGAGGTGAAAGGTATTACACTCACAAATTTCTGATATTGGCTTGCAGAATTTAAGATACCAAAAGAATAGGAAACTACTTTTATAGCTGTGAAAAAGTCTTTGGAGAAACACTGATGAATCCTAAAGTCTTCATTCTCTTTCTGCACTATTCTTAAATAGTGGGCCAGAACTAACATCACCATGACAGTTTTCTAAGTCCTTCATGATTCTAATCAATCTTTTACTGTTGACTAATCATTTGTCAGAATCCTTCCTAAATACAGGTACTTAAACTGAGACAAAATTTTCTGACACATGAACAGCACAGTTAGAGCCAGAAAAAGAAATTCTAAGAGAACAGTCTAAAATAGCTATGAATGACCAACTCAACAAGGAGACAAACTTAGAAGGTATAAATATGAAAAACTCATCTTTTGTTTTCTAGGTTAGTCAAGAGATGAAATAATAAGGGAAAACTGGGCTTCTCCTAGGCCATGTCACAACACACATACATAGTCAACCCCTTAATGCAGTCAACATCAAGGCAAATCCTTGAGGACCTGATTGATTATTATGTGATAAGCTGATTACCTCCTCCATCATTCTAGAAGACTATTTACTATTATATAGTTTTTATAATGAGCAAAAATCCTCAGAAACAAAGTTTATCAGACATGAGACAGAGCAGGAATTGCAGACTTATATAGAAGTTTCTGGCTCAGCTCAGCCCTCTTTGCCTCATTGCCATCATAGAACAAGAGATCTTTGAAAATGCCACAGGAGATCTTGAGTCTCTGAAAACTCCACCAGCATAGGTGGTTTGTGTTCAGCTCCCCCTGCAGTCCCAGGCACTGTGTCACTCAGAGCACAGAAGTATTCAGCTGTGTCACTCCTGTGCACACGGGGTTTCCTCAGGGTGAAGGAAGATTCATTCTTCCTGAATTCAGCCTTAAAGCCTTTGATGCCTTGAACCAGGGTGTTCCCCGAATAGTACTGAAGGAGAAGCTGGAGGCCTTGGCCAGGGTACTGGACATACCAGAAGAGATAAGGTGTTGCACCATACGAATAGTTGCATCTCAACTCCACGGAGTCTCCTTCAAAGACAGTGACGTGGCCATCAGGCTGGGTCACAGACTGGGCTCTGGCATCTCCTGAAAAATCAATGTTATATTATCAGTGAAGACAGTTCAGACTTCAGTACAAAAAAAAAAGCATTTCCAGGTAGAATCTGCAGAACTACAGACCATAAAGCCATTTTTTTACTCACTCAGGGCAAAATGTATCCCCAGTACTGGGATGAGCACCAGGAGCATGGTGGAACTTGCTTAGATAAAACTACCAAAGCTGCTGTAATGAACCTGGATGCCTTTTGACCTCTGCTTCTTGTCACATGTCTCTGCAAAGAACTTAGCCAGTTGCAGGGAGGAGGACCTGAGCAGTGATGATGATCTGAAACAGAAACAAGATCTCTCGTTTGTGCTGCATCGCCCTCTGGAGGCCAGGTGCAGAACCAGAGTTTAGCACAGATATCTCATTAGTGTCTTCCTCCTACTTTGTGAGATGTATCACAACTTCCACACAACATATTCTTTGCATCCCAAATCTATGATGGTGTATTAGTTCTAAAGCTCATTAGATATAGTAAGTCACATAAAAATAGATTAAGAAGTTACTTCACTAAGAAACCAGTTTTTAAAAAGTTTACCAGAATTCAGAAGTGAGTCCATGAGAGTCCAGAATCAGACCAATTGCCTCAGGGTGACTTTGGCTGGTCCAGTGCTGCCATGGTGATGGTAGAGGATAATGGAGATATTTCCTTTGGGTGATGCCTGCACACCCATAGCAGTAAAAGATGGCCCCTAAAATGAGAAAATTACCTGTATGTGACGAATGACCAGATATAACTCTGGATGGGAAGGCTTTGACTATACGGCTCAAGGAAATACAACTAGAGAAACCCCTGGGACTAGAGGAAATACAGCCACACCAGGTGAGAAGGCTCTGAAAACATTAAGAATGAAGAAACTCATTGCTTTCTATGTGCCCAATGCAACACTTTTACTAAGTCAGAATATTCTTTTCTTGGATTCCAGGAGTAGAAGCTCAATCCTCTCCTTAAGTTCTTCCTTCACTTGTTCCTGCCTGGAGAGAGTGTCTTTCACAAAGAAGATTTGCTTAGTAATGCTGTTATTTTGTAAATGTTGTAGCCTAGAAGTGGACTTCTGATTCCTTAGGCCATATACTCACTTCTCATCTGTTCCAAATTTCTTCCTGACTCAAATAATAGAAATATAAATGAAAATAAACAAAAATCAACAAGAGTAAAAAGAATGAGGATCATCTGGAGAAGACAGATTTATACCTATTTCCAGAAGACAGAAAGTGAATGGAATCAAATGGAAGATTAAAGTTAGGACACAAAATCTAGTCAAAAATAAGCTATGAGGAGCATTTCCTGCTGGTTTTCAGGCTGGTGATCATTTTAACTCCTCGCAAAGCTGCTGGGCATTGGCAAAGCCCAGTGTGTTCAAAGTCAAAAGCCACAGGGTTGTCTGATGCCTTGGAGCAGTGCTTTTTCCTCTGCCCTGGAAGAATGCAAAGGACTTCTCCAATCCTCTATGGTAAAAGCAACATCTCATAGTTAAAAAAGAATAAGATCAGAAATATAATATTCTCATTTAAGGATGTTGACAGCATTCTAAGAAATACATTGATTGCCAGGAAGATTAAAGAGTCTCCGCATATGGCCAAAATTACTAAAATACACAGTCCATTAAAAACAAGGAAAAATTCATAAATTAAAAAATAGAGAAAGAGAAAATTGAAAACAAAAAAAAATTTTTTTAAAGAAAATAGAGCAACTTTCTTTTAGATATTGAAAAAACATAGTCTGTGAGTAGTTGCATGATGCCTTCTCATGCTCTTGGGTTTGGATATGGTGGAGAATTCAGAAATTTTTAGATTTTAGAAAAAAAAATCTAGTAATTGAAGCATGCATAAAAAAAGTGAGCATTCTTATTTTCTAGCACCAGAGAAAGACCTTTATGGGTCTGGAGAACGAGAGGGGAAAGGTCCAAAAAATCAAGACCTTAACTAGAAGATTCTTATAATATTGATAAGGAAAAAATTACACACATAAAAAACAGATAAGATTTATCTAAAGAGGGCAACAAAAATAATAGTGGAAAAAGAAAATGACAAATAGCCTTGCTTGATGAATGTTGCAGAGAACCAGAAGTTACTGCAGGAACTTAGTGTAATAGAGTAGGATGTAGCTTTAAGACACCTACAGCTCCTCTCTCTCATTGATTACAAGTAAAACTGAGCAAACTACAAAAAAAATAACTACCTGTATACTCTAAAATTAGACAAAAGCAAGAAGATCATGTAAGGGAGTCAAAAGTTAGAGGAACAACTTGCACAAGGGTGAATTTCATGTCTTTTCTTTTTTTCTCTTCTGGCTTTGCCCCTGAGGAAGGCCCCTGATGCAGAGTAGGATGACAATGGCATAGGAGACAAGAACTCTGAAAGAACCACAAGCTTTCTGGCTCTGAAGACTAGGACAGAAAAGAGAGACCCCAAGGAAAGAAATGGAAAACAGCTTAAGTCTTGGACTAATCTCAAAGCTCCACATACATGAGGCCAATCCAAACCAGAATAACAAAACTTAGGTTAGCGAACTGAGATTTCAACCACTGTCCAAATTCCAGACTACTACCTGGGTGGCACCAATGTAGGACAGACTCAAACCAATATAGCACAGAGTTCAGGAACTGACCTGAGTTTGAACCACCCAAACAAGTTTCATACTAATCCCTCAGCTATAAGTGCTTCAGATAGACCCAAATCAACACAGGAAATGATTAGAGAACTGAATTGAGATTTTGAGCCACCAAATTCCACTCTCCCAAAGAGGAGACAAAAAGAAGAAAACAGAGTCTACACACATAATATTTAAAACGTTTAAGATGCATTCCAAAATTATTTGCCATACAAAGGACCAGAAAAAAAAATGAACTAATATTTAAGTAAAAGACCAACAGACACAAATGGCAAAATGACTAAGATGCTAGAACTAATACAAAAAGATATCAACATAGCTCTTTTGAAAAT
The DNA here is from genome assembly GCA_008750895.1 of Mirza zaza. Classification (NCBI taxonomy): domain Eukaryota; kingdom Metazoa; phylum Chordata; class Mammalia; order Primates; family Cheirogaleidae; genus Mirza; species Mirza zaza. Next base: position 31,129 of record VSMD01105381.1, read on the forward strand.
GTTCCAGGAAGTAAAAGGAAACATACTTGAAATGAATGATAAAATAAGAATTTGCTGCAAACAAACAGAAGTTACAAAAAAAAAAAACAAAACAAATAAAAATTTTACAACTGAAAAATAATAGATTGAAAATAAACACTTCACAGTAACGGCTCAATAGCAAAATGAAGATGACAAAGAAAAGAGTGAGCCAACTTGTAGTATTGTAGATTACCTAACCCAACAAATCTTGACTTTGCCACTTCCTAAGAGACATTTGGCAAGTCTGCACACACTTTTGGTTGTCACAACTTGAGGTGTGTAGTACTACAAACATCTAGTGAATAGAGGCCAGGGGTACTGCTCAAAATTCTACAATATACAACAGCTGCAACCCCAATAAAAAATTATTTGGCTCAAAATGTCCATGTGCCAAGGTCAAGAAATCTTGATCAAACTTTAAAATCAAGAAAAAAAATTGAAGGAAAATATAGATAGAGCCATGGAAACCTCTGGGACAATATCTAAAACTCTAAACTATTAATATATCTCTTTGGAGTCCTAGAAAAGGGGAGAAAGAGTTTGAGTCAGAAAACATATTTGAAAAAAGAATGGCCAAAATACTTGCCAACTTCAATGAAAGACATAAACTTGTAAACTCAAGAAGTTCAGCAAACCCCGAACAAGATAAAATCAAAGAGAACAACACCTAAACACATCACAATTAAACTGCTGACAACAAAAGATTATATGATCTTTTGCGTGTGTGTAAAAACAACACACCTATGAAGTAGTTAGAGAAAAACAACATGTTACATCATTGGGGAACAATTATTTAAATGACCTTGGCTTCCTCATCAGAAAACATCAACGCCAAAAGATAATGAAATAGCATCTTTAAAGTGAGGGGTGAAAAGTGCTGACACAAAATTACAAACCCAGTAAAAGTATCATCCAGAAATAAAGGGGAAGTTAAGAATAAAGACATATGAGGAGGGTGGGTATATACATACATAATGAGTGAGATGTGCACCATCTGGGGGATGGTCATGCTGGAAATTCAGACTTGTGGGGGAAAGGGCATTTATTGAAACCTTAAAATTTGTACCCCTATAATATGCCGAAATAAAAAAAAGAGAATAAAGACATTTTCAGATATCATATAACTAAAAAATATATTTCCAGCAAACCTACTCAAAAGAAATGTTACAGGGTGTTTTTCAAGTTTGAAGGGAACTGCATCATTTCAGACACATCCCTGGTATCAGAGGAAAATTTGAATATTCAGTAACAAAGGAATGATGCCAGAAATGGTAAATAGCCATTAAATGTAAAATACTTCTTATTCTCCCTATTAAATTTTAAAAGTACATACAATTGTTTAAAGGAAAAATTATAACATTTGGCAAGATTTTTAATGTATGTAGCTGTAATATATGTGAACAACTACAACAAACTTCAGTGTTGGTAGATACAGACATATCATGCAATATTTCTGCATTTTACATAAAGTGGTACAATATTTACTCACAGTAGAATAAATAGACTCTGATAGTTAGGCATGTACGTTGCAATCTCTGCAGCAACCATCCCAAAACTACAGAGATATAGCCAAGAAGCCCACAGATAAATTAAAATATAATATTTATTTAAAAATATTCAAATAGTCCAAAAAGAGTCAGAAAAAAGAGAAGGGAGAACAAAAAAAAATAAAGATGGGTGACACAGAAATAACAATAAAATAGAATACTTAAATCCAACCTGATAAATATTTATATTCAATTTTAATTGTCTAAACTTGCCAATGTAAAAACAGAGATTGACAGTACATAAAAAGGCAATACTTTATTTTATGTTACCTACAAGAAACACACGTAAATTTAAAGTCACAAGTACATTAAAAATAAATAGATGAAAAAGATATGGCACACATCAACAAACATCAGAAAATTGAAGTGATTTTTTAATATTATAAAATAGACTTCAACACTGAGTTCTGGAGTCACAGGAAGTCCCAGGGTCTCAGGAGGTTTGTGTTCGGCTCCCCCTGCAGCCCCAGGCACTGTGTCACTCACAGCACAGAAGTACTGGGCCGAGTCGCTCAAATGGGCTGAGTGTTTCTTCAGGTGAAAGGAGGTTTCATTCTTCCTGAATTCAGCCTCGAAACCTTGGATGCCTTTAACCAGGGTGTTCCCTGATATATACTTCAGGAGAAGATGGAGTCCTTGGTTGGGATATTGCACATACCACAAGACGGTTGGTGTAAAAGAAGCTGTGTAGCTGCATTTCAGCTGCAGAGAGGCTCCTTCAGTGACAGTGACGTGAAGGTCAGGCTGAGTCACCGTCTGGGCCCAGGTTCCTCCTGCAATAGCAATGCTGTGTAAGTAAAAGCAGCACAGACTTCGCTATGAAGCAAACATGTCTCTATTCAGATGCAATTAGAATTCAGTCGCTTTCATGAAAGGAGAGAAGCAAATGGAACGTTACTCACCAAGGGCAAAAATCCCCTCAAGCACCAGGAGGAGCAGCAGGGGCATGGCTGATCAGTGGAATTGCTACAGGACCTGGGCAGGTGGGGTGGTGGCCAACGTCTCTGAGCCTCAGGAGCCAGGAGGAATGGGGAAGCTGGGCTGGAAAATTCCCTTGCTTTGACAAGTTTCAAAAATGGCTAAAAAGAAGCTTTTCCTTAAGGAGTCTGCATGCTTTCTGGCTTCTTGTTCTCGTCACACGTCCTTGCCTACACAGACATCAGGGAGGTACACCAGCCAGCTGCAAGGAGGAGGAGCTCAGGGGATGATGATGATGATCTGCGGTAGAAACAGGTGCTGCCGTTGTGTAACATCGCCCTCTGGAGACCAGAGGCGGCACCAAGGTTCCAAGACAGTGAACTGCTTCCTCCTCATTGTGAAGACGTTATATCAAAATTCCAGGGTTAATGTAGAAATAACGTTCCTATGATGACATATTTTCAAAGAAACACTTTCTTAATTACTGTGTGGTGTAAAATGTTGCAAAATATGTTGTTATATCATGGCACTGCCGAAAGTTATTTGCACTATAATAAAGAAATGTTATACAAAAAGAAAAAGAAAAAAAACACCAACAGAAAAGGTTTCTTCCTTCCTGAATCGGTGATGCCATCACCTTCTGTAATACATGCTATCAATCCTAAAATACATGAAAAATGGGAGTTATGTGCAAATGGAAGAATAAGGTACTTCACTGAGAAATTAGTCACCAAAGACAATATTCTTAACTTTGGAATATCTTTTTTGAGACACTCCATTTGTTGTTGTTGTTGTTGTTAAAGCCATTCATTGGGGAGAGTGGAGAATATCCATTCTCTAAGATTGAGCTGAGCTGCACATGGTCCTGTACTGCTGGATGTGAGCATCAAAGTAAGTGAAAGAGATTATACTTTTATTTGGTGCTAAAAGAAAAAATTTAGACAAGAGACTTATACTTTAAAAACAGTCTGGATTACATGACATTAATTAATTAATCAATGCAAATTAATAAAGACAATAATTTGTTAAGCAGAAACTGTTTAAAAGACTGCTTGATTTCATGGCAACAAGTTTGATATTTGTAAGGCTGTGTTTAAAAAGAGGAAAAGAGAGTCTTATCTCAGTTGTCAATACTCAGAATACTGATATCTTATGCCAAGTGATGGAATCTGACAGTAAAAAAAAAAAAAAAAAAAAATTAACAGAGGCCCCTCTACAGAGAAATTTAGGCAGACTGCTATGGACAAGAAAATGTAACATATAAATAAGTGATTCTCAAAAGAATTTAGGTGAGAAAAAGGAAAGTAAACCTGCATGAACTCAATAAAGTTGGAAGGAGTGCACCTAGCAGACCAGAAATAAGAGGAACTTTTGGGAGGTATAGAGGACATGGGAGAGATTGACATTGACCCCAACAGAGCTAAGCTAGCAGCAGTCCTGTGTAGGTGGAGACAGGGTGTATCCAACAAGGGCATTCGCCTCTGTGGCCTAATAATAAGATGAAACTCTTGAGCAAGATGTCTTCCCCAGACAATACATTTTAGCATGGAGATTATTGGAACCTAGAAATGAGGTGACTGAATAAGGAGAGAAATCTCAGGAAAAGGAGAATCTGGCCAACAGGGATTCTCTTCTCAAAGCCAAAACAAACTCATTCCTTTCTTTGTATTCTGTTGATTTGTACCAGCCTGAAGTCAATTCTCTCTTGGGCTTCTAATCTATTTCTTGATTCTGCCCATGGATTTTTTTTCACACTTATGACCAAGTATTACAGTCAGTTTGAAATTTTAAATTTTACTAGAGTGTGCTTTTGATTCAAAATTTCTAACTAACACAAATAATTTAGCAAGAAAAAAAAAACAAAGAGCCCCATTATAAAGTGGGCAAAAGACATGAGCAGGCATTTTTCAAAAGAAGATAGACAAATGGCCAACAAACATATGAAAACATGCTCAACATCACTAATCATTCAGGAAGCAAATTAAAACCATAGTGAGATGCCATCTTACTCCAATTGGAATGGTCATTATTAAAAAGTCAAAAGAAGTAGATGTTGGCACAGATAGGGGTAAAAGGGGAACACACTGTTAATAGGAGTGCAAATTAGTACAACCTCTAGGAAATCAGTATGGAGATTTCTCAAAAAACTAAAAGTAGATCTACTATTTGATCCAGCAACCCCACTACTGGGTATCTGCCCAAAGGAAAAGAAACCATGATATCAAAAAGATACCTGC
>VSMD01105393.1:0-141543 GCA_008750895.1 Mirza zaza
TCTCTGGGAGGCCGAGGTGGGCGGATTGTTTGAGCTCAGGAGTTCGAGACCAGCCTGAGCAAGAGCGAGACCCCATCTCTACTATAAATAGAAAGAAATTAATTGGCCAACTAATATATATAGAAAAAAATTAGCCGGGCATGGTGGCACATGCCTGTAGTCCCAGCTACTTGGGAGGCTGAGGCAGCAGGATTGCTTGAGCCCAGGAGTTTGAGGTTGCTGTGAGCTAGGCTGACGCCACGGCACTCACTCTAGCCTGGGCAATAAAGTGAGACTGTCTCAAAAAAATAAAAAAATAAAAAAAAAAAAGAAAAAAATTAGCCGGGCATGGTGGTGCATGCCTGTAGCCCCAGCTACTCGGGAGGCTGAGGCAGGAGGATTGCTTGAGCCCAGGAGTGTGTGAGGTTGCTGTGTGTGAGCTAGGCTGACGCCACGGCACTCACTCTAGCCTGGGCAACAAAGCCAGACTCTGTCTCAAAAAAAAAAAAAAATTATCAAAGAATACATGATAAAATATTCAACTTCACCAATAATCAAATAAAAGCAAATGAAAGCCACAATGACATCTTTGCCTACTTTCTTAGCAAAGACTTAAAGGTTTAATAATGTCCTTGTTTGGTGGGAATGTAGGCAGGATAAGTTGGCCCTTTTTCTGGAAGACAGTTTGGCAATATAAATCAGTTTTAAATGTGAGTGGTCTCTAACCCAGTAAGTTTATTCTAAAAACTTATTATAAGGAAATTAGAGAAATCTGCAAAGACAGATATTCTAGGATATTCACCATAGTATTAATAGCAAAGGACTAAAAACAGCCTAAATATTTATCATGAGATTGTTCAAACAAATTATGATATAGTCAGTGCAATATTGTCTGACTGTTAAAGATGAAGAAAATGTGATGGATATGAAAACATCTCCACAATATACTAAGCAAGAAAATCAAGATACAGAACATTTATATGATTCCATTTTTGTTTAAAAATAAAGTATGTGTGTGTGTGTATATGTATATATAAAAGCTTGGAAACAGATACCAAACTGTGAGGAATGCCCTTCTCTGGAGGGGAAGTCTGTAGAAAACTTTTACTTTCTACTTTGCAGTCCATTTATTTCTATTTGAATTGAATATTTATTTTTAAAATTCATAAAATGACATTTTTCTTTTGGTTAAAAACAGTAACCTAACACATTGACCGCCACATTAGAGAAAAGAACATTTTTTCATTGGGGACACGGTGTTTTATTATAAAAATAGAATGAAAACTTGGAAAGCAAAAGGATCTCTTCTAATTTAGTGAAAAATGAATTTTCTTTATTGCTTTCTGTGCAACTTGAAAAATAGTTCTCGTGGCTCCCAAGGTGAAGGGACTTATGAGTTACATATGCCTCATGAGGCTTTGGGCTCAAAAATAGCGTGAATTAAATACAATTCACATGGCGGCTTATTAATGTGTTAAAAAGCAGACTTCTTATTTAAAATCGCAGCGTCAGACCCTTCCTCGTGTATATGCCCTCCCAGCAGAGGGAGAAGTCTGTTGGACAGTAAGGTGTGATCTTAGGGAGCATATTGTAGAGATAACGTGCTTTAGGGGAGTTTTATCGTTTGAGTCCTCTCCACACATCACCCTTACAAACAGCTGATGTCACACACTCGTTCCACATACGCAGCTTGAGTGTTCCCTGGTGCTGGGCGCCAGGCTGGTCGCTGGGATGCAGGGTGGAGAAGGCAGAACAGGGCCTTAGAGCCCTACGGCTGAATGGGGGAATGCTTCCTGTGCGTTCATTCCTCTTGGTTTCTGTTTCCAAACGTGCAGTATGGCTGTTGAGTTCCTTTCTAAAAGGTGAGGTCGGCCTTGAGAGGTGGTTGCCACACACCAAGGAGCAGGAAGCAGATTTTAATGAACGGTGGGTTCAGTAGATGTTCCCTAATCCCACCTCTAAATCTGGAGAGTCCTCTGTCTTCTCAATTTACAGACAAGGAGAGTTATTTATGGAAGCCACAAGCTCAAAACTAGGGGGAATGAAAAGGAGGTACATTTGCACATGGAACACTATACAAAAGAATATTAATTAGTAGATCAGGGCAGCTTTCAGAGGAGGCCTGGTGAGCTGCGGGGCTTGCTGTATTCCCCCATCCCGTGTACTATCTTTACTAAGACCAGGATGGAGATCCATCCCGAAAGCATGATGCCAGGTTTGCACACTCCAGGAGGCACGGCGAGATGCCAGACGTGAGGAGGGGCGGTGGGGAGAAACTGGCTCAGCAGCTGTACATGTGAAAATGGCCTGGAAATGTTATTTGCCAAAAAGCAAACGGGGCCCTTCAGTGGGATGTAGCTGCAGGCAGGGCGAGCCAGTCTTCAGCAGTGGGGACTGGGGACCCTCTGCTCCCAGGAAGGGACGGGCTCCAGAAACCGTGCCCTGGGAAGGACTGTGGAAGGTCCTGCGGCTGTGTGTTCCAGAGCAGACCTTGTAGACATTTGTCGTGCAAGAGAGGAAATAGGCTTGTTTTGTCATTCTTGACATCTGTGGGTAGACATTTTAGAAAGAATATCTTTTAACTTTGGCATAAGAATGGTCAGGCTGCCCCTTGAAGGGGTGTTAAAAGTATTCACATCTCAGACCATATTTTAGAGTCTGGATTTCTGATTTGCATGGGGAGTTAGACTTTAAAATGTTATATAAAATTATGTAGAAAATTGCAGCCTGCAGTGCAGCTTTTATGACTCTGCATAGCACGTGCAGTACCTGCAAAGCAGTGAATTGTGCTAAGACTTGTCTTTTCTTTTTTGTCTTTTCCCTTTATCAGAACGTCCCCACCATTGGCATCATTGCTGTGGTCTTAGCTACACATCTGTGTGATGAAGTCAGTTTGGTGGGTTTTGGATATAATCTCAGTCAACGCAGAACACCTTTGCACTACTTTGACAATCAGTGCATGGCTGCCATGAACTTGCAGACCATGCATAATGTGACAACGGAGACGGAGTTCCTCCTGAAGCTGGTCAGAGAGGGACTGGTGACGGATCTCAGCGGAGGCATCTATTGGGAATTTTGAACATGGAAAACCTCACTTGGAAATGTAACTCTGCCCCTGAGGGCTGTTGTTAATAGCCTTCTTGATGCATTTCATCCTGCAGATACTTTGAAGTGCAGGTGGTGTTTTTAACTTTTAATTTAAAAACAAAAATTGTTTAGTTCTTCCCACTTTTTCCCCCTATTTATTCGAAGTCAGTGTTTGTTTTTGCACAATATTTTGAAAGTTAATTTTAAGAATTGAATTGGAAAGACTTCTCCAAGAGAATTGTATGTAATAATGTTTTGTTGAATTTTAAGAAAGTAATTTAATTTGTAAAAACTCTGTCCATGTATACTGCATACCAAATACCAGGTAATCAGTTGGAAGGAGAGGAGAGGCCACTCCTTTGATGATGGCCCTGAACGCCTGCTTCTGGTCCCCTGTCTGGTGGGACTGGTGGAGGAGGTGCTTCGGGGATGACATGCTCGGTAGCTAAGCTGCTGCTACTGGGTCAGCAACACAGCCCCTGAGGCCTGGGCAGGTCGGAGAAGTTCACGGCCCTCTTTCTGGGTCTGCCCTCTGCAGGGACACTCGCAAGAATCAGCCAAAGGAGCTGTCCTGGAGGTCCCTGGTTGGGGTGGGACACAGGAGACATTCTGTGTCCTCTGACTACTGTGAAGCCACCCTGAGCCACAGAAGCCACAGTCTTCCCAGCAACCACGGCAACTCTTGCATTTCAGGAGAATTTTTTACTGCTCTTCCAAAGCACTTAACTGTTATCTAATGGTTCCAGTGTCTGTCTGAGGTGGCTTATAAAAAATTAGGACAAAACTTCTATGATCCGGAGTCACAAGGGGAATATACCCTTTCCATGAATAATCTGAAACACTGAAATGAAATCCTCCCAGTGTTGTAAATTGCCTATTAAAAAAAAAAAAAAAGTTTTGAATGCCTACCTGGCAGTGTGAACTAGGTGATGTGCTGGTCGAAAAGAAAAAATAAGTAAATAAAAGCTTTCGAGGAGCTCTCATAGTCTAGTTAATTTGATGTTTATTTGTTTAAGAAAATAAATCTATAAGTCTACCCAGGACGTCCTTGGATGCTGCTGCTGAGACCTCACCGTGGTGCCAGTGGTGAGGGACAGAGGACTAGGGTGCCCACCCCTGCATGCTGCATGGTCCCAGACAGCCGCGAACTCTTCCGGAGAGATGGCAGGTGCTGGTGGCTTCCTCCCCAGGACAGGCTTGCTCTCACTTAAGTGTCTTAATGGCTCTAGTCCCTGATGTCAGAAGATCTGCCGCTGCTCCACTCCCAGCCTGCCCCAGTCTTGGTTGCTGTCGTTTCTGTTCTCCAGCTCTGGCCGCCGCTGCTGCCACCTCCCTGGATTCTCCTTTCTCGTAACGGCTTGTGCAGCCCTGACCCCCAGCCCGTTCTGATGTCTTCCCCATCCACCACCTCCTGGGTATATCCAGGCCATACGCCAGGTCATGGCGTTCAAAACAGAGTCCTTTCCATCTCCAGGGCTGGAGGGGCGAGCACAGAGTGGCCAGCAGAGCAAAAATAGTATTTACTCTGGTTTTGTGTCTTGTCCTAAAATTTTGTATGGATTTTGCTTTATACTCTAGAGTGCTGTTTGTTTAAGAGAAAAATGTTTTAAAATTCTCACCCGTTAAATGATTTACTTTTGAAAATTGAGACTCAGGAAGATGGTTGACAAATAGCTCCCCTGTGGCTCAGATAGTACCCAGCTGACACCACATGGCTCCCCCTGTTGTCCCTAGAAGCCTGAACTTCCTCAGACAACTTTCTTAATGCCGTGAGCACCTCGTCACCTGTTCCTGTGGACTCTTGTCCCACCGCTTTGCAAGGCTGCTGGGATGCGTGGAGCTCAGTGCCCGCACTCAGCTTGCAGCCACTCTCGGGCCTGGTCCCCCTCTCAGTCCTCCCCTCTGTGCGTCCTTTCTTCCATCCTCAGGGAGCTTTGCCCATGACTCTCAACTTGTACTCCTTCACCCGTGCTAAGTAGGTGCCCTAAATGGATAAAAAGGCATATTTTTGTAAATCTGTTATGGAGTCCACCAGCCAGTAGGAATTTGTTGAGAAATATGATTGAGGAATTAATGAAATGTGGCTCATAAGATCATTATTGTATTGCCCTATATTACTATATTAAAGACAGAAACAGGAGTTTGCAGGGTTTTGCCCTGAAGGAATGTGTGGACTCAATGGTTCACTTATTAGAGGCTGCTATCATGGGAGAGCTCTCAAATCTCTGGTAGGGATGTTTTCCAAAAAGGTTTCCCAGTATCTCAAAATCTGTGAGCTTCCCTATGTCTTGAAAGACAAGACAAGACAAATATGGCCCACAGGATGGGAGCCGGAGACAATAAATGTCCTTTGCCCAGAGATGCGCCCTGATAGTTATAAACAACCTGTTCATTAGAGATGGGTTTCCTGCTCTCTCTTGTCTGTCTACCTTAAGACCACAATAACTAATCAAAAAAAATATAAAGTCACTATACCTCTTTTGTTATACCTCTGTTAATTGACAATTACCTCTTAAAAATTAAAAGCCCCTAAAAGGCTTTATACCTGTTTATTCACCTAAATAGATTAAAAGCCCTTTAAGAGGACTTTCGACCCCAACCCAGTACCTATATCCCATAGCAACTACATTCCCTGATATATAAATGGGTTACCCTAACAACTGATAATTAATGTCTATGATTATAAAAACCTATATAAATCTAACCATATTACCGAACGTTCACAAAAATATGTCCAGTCTCCTAAATAACCCTGCTGTTATATCTAATCTTTTTATATAAAACTATAAACTATACCTTAGTCTCTATATATTCTTTTATTCTATTTCCTATCAACTTCCTTATCCTCTATGGCGACCCCTATCTAAGGGACTTGGCTCCACGAGAAAAAATAACTAATCTCCTCGAGGGTCTGCCTCAACTACTTCCCCACAGGAATTCACTAGAGATCACCTTCAACAACTTTTAACACCTTGGCATGCATTTGTTGGAAGTTGTCTTTGCTTCAGAGTTGCTCTCCCTTGCCCCACCCCACCCACACCTGCTTTTTTGGGAACAGGCTTTCTCTAGGTGCCCCAGGGGGTTCTAAGATTGATCTCCAGTAACTGGAGATTTACTGTCCCTCCAACACCCTTGAACAGCATTCCAGGCACTCACATGCACACACCCCCTTACACAGATGGGGCCATTGGTTTTGAGGCAATGTAGGAGGACTTACTCATGATCCACATTTTAACATGCTTCTAAAACCCTGAGCCACAGAAATTTCCTTGAGTTTTCGTTTTTTGTTTTTTCCTACAGAGACCATATTCTCCCCAGAAACCTAGGCTGGCCTTAGAAAAATGCTTTTGGGACTGGAATGAGTAGTCTATCATGGTGAGGCAGGCATCTCAAGGTTGGGTTTTGGGGGGGTCATGTGTGTGTGTGTGTGTGTGTTTGTGTGTGAGTGAGTGATTACTGCACGTGAACTCAAGTTTTTAGACAAAGCTGAACTAAGATCTTACAAACAACATATGTTCTAGGTATATCTAGAGTACTCTAGAGAAAGCTCTAGAGTGCTTTCTTCAGCACTCCAAGAACATATTAAGGCATTGGCAATGTCTTATTTTCACAGATTGTGGGGGTGTCATCATCTGTTGGATCCATTAGTTAAAATAAGTTGCCAAACTGGTTTTTTAACGGGACTACTTTTGTTGAACAGTGGCTAAGAGGTCACCGGTGGTTTGTGTGGCAGACAAGGCCTTAGTTATAATAGGAAAAAAAAGTGATAATCACACCATAGTTTAGGTTATTAAAGATTTCTAAAACACAAGGATCATTTTGTTTTGGCTACGTACATTCTAACTCTAGCACTTTGGGACTTCACTATATATAAAAGGGATTGTAAAATTTGCCTTTTTTCCTGTCTCAAGAGAACCTTTTAGACTAACATTGCAGGAAGATTAAGGAAGGGCAACATATTCTCCTCCTTGTCAGGTTTACAGAATCCAAGTGTGGGTTATTTTTTCCTTTCTTTGGGACACGTCAGTAAGTCCATTGAGAAAGAAAAAAAAAAAGAATAGTTCCTATAATTCAGCAGAATTCCCCTTAGAATGAAGTGAGTTTTTAGTACATTTGTGTATAGCAAGTAAGATCTGTGGGACACTGGGTCGTTTCCTGCTTACACTGGGTGACAAAATGCTTTCCTCAAACAAAGGACGCTGTGTTTCCTGCCGTGGGACCAATGCTCTCTTCCCAGGCACGGAACCCTCTACAAAGCAGCTCCCAGATGACTGCACACCTAGCTGTCAGGCTAGAGGGAGGCAGATTCCAGCTCATCAGAGCACATCTGAAACCTCCACTCCCTGCCCCTTCTGCACCTGGAGGGTGAGACACCCCGGCCAACCTTCTGACTCTATTTGCTCCTTTCTTACTTTGCAACATCATTTTATGCAGCGTGGGTGTATATTCCTGAAACAGTACTTAATCTGGGTTGAGGTAACCCTTAGCTACAACCAACGCTCAATATAAGACAAGTAAATTAGAAGGAGGACTAGGCATTAAACATACACAAGTTTTATTGACTAAATCTTAATGTTCCCCAGATGAAATTGCAGTCTTAGTAATTTAACTTTCATTAGCTGAATGATTAAATTGGACTAATTCCCAGTATTAAATTTCAACCCATTTAGCAGAGAAGAAAAGCATCCATACTAATATGGTGCAACAAATAAGAAATTTACTTTCTTAAAAAGCAGATTTTTCCGATGAGTTGTGTCCATAAAACATGGAAGAAGGAAGACACGTTTATAGATTTCCTTCCGTCTGCGAGAAGAGAGACGTCAAGTTTTATGTTCGTGTCAGGCTACCATCCAAGACTTGGCAGAGGCAGCAGTCACAGCCTTTGTGTAGCTGGAAATGTAACAAAATGAACTTTCAGAAAGCACAAAGAAACAACTATTTAGTAGATACATCATAGCAGCAATACTAATTGCTGGGCACTAAAAATTTGGAAGTTCTAAAAGAGCAATATATTTCCATTCTATCCTCTGTTACCTGGCTTAAGCTTAACTTCTCAGAGAAAATCCGTTCCAATAAAAAATTGCTATTAATGACAAGTTCACTTAAAATGTTGGTTAGATCCCTGACATGGAAGACCACCCTGAATTACCAGTGACGTGACCATGACAGATGAGTACACACAGGGGCATGTGCAGTGAAGGCCTGTTGAGACCAATTCAGAGCAATAGTCAAATGAAAAAGTCATTTGACTTCAACTATTACTCATCAAGATATTCTATCAGGCTGGCTCTTCGGGAGGGGGAAGAGACCATTAGCCCTTCAGCAATGGGAATTCAAGTCTACATCAGTACACTTGATATATATATAAACTCTTTAGTGACAGAATTTAGAGATATATAAACTCTTTAGTGACAGAATTCTATACATTATTTCATCTAAAGCTCCTATACTAAGGCCTTGCCTATTGTAGGCATTCAATAAATATGTTTTGATTTTATATCTTTGATGGAAATTAAAAGATGGACAGTTGATGGTCTAAGATCGAATATAATGAATGAGGAGCTCTTGAGTCTAGAATCTGATTAAAGGAGTCTTTTACACTAAGAGGAATGATATATAGGTAGCCGAAGCAATAAATAAGCAGTGACTTTTTCTAGAGGTCATTGTCCTAGTGATTTAAATGACATTTTAAGAGAATGTGTCAAATACTAAATAGGGCCATTTAATGCTTGTATACATATCCATACATTCTGGAAAACCAGCTTATTGCTAAAGTTTATAAAATGGGTAGATACCCTATGTTTTCAAAGACCCACCAAGGTGTATCAAAGTATGGGTCGAAGTTTCAGACTCTACTAGGGAAGCTCCAGAGTCAGAGGCTCTATGTTTTGTATTCAGTCCTGAATATACAAATACATACATTGTATGATAATAAAGATTATTTTTGAAAGATGACTAAAGATCTAATCATTTTGAGGTGTGCAGCTGTTTCTCTACTGGTGGACAAGAGACCTTTGTTGGGTTTTGTTCTGGAGCTGCATGCTCTCCTACTGTGATAGTCAATATGAAGAGGGAGCGAGCTTTGAAACCTTCACACACACACACACACAGAGTCTTCATCTGTGCGGCTGCCATAACAAAACACCATAGAGCGGGTGACTTACAAATAAGTCAGAGATTATTTCTCCCAATCCTAGAGGCTGGGAAGTCCAGGATAAAGGTGCTGGCAGATTCAGCACCTAGTGAGACCCACTCCCTGGGACACAGATGGCCATCTTTGCTGCATCTTCACATGGTAGAAAGGGCATAGGAGCTCTCTGGGGCCTCTTTTGTAAGAGCCTTAGTCACATTCATGAGGGTTCCACTCTTGTGACCTAATCAACTCCCCAAAGACCTGACCTCCAAATACCATAATGTTGGAGCTTAGGTTTCAACATAATTTCGGTGGGGACACAAACATTCAGACCATACCACATATACACACACTCCAACCAAGGGAGACTGTAGATTCTAGCCTAAACCAAGAGTCTAGTCCTCAAAACAAAAGGTTTGAGTGTGATGTCGTATCACTGGCCTTTCCCTCCCCATCTTTTGCCTGCGGCTCATCTGTGCCACTTTTGTCTGTAAACTTGGCCTAAATTTAAGAACACGGAGTGCACTGTGATCCCAGGGAGTCAGCTAAGGAGAGATCAGAAGGGACCAATCCTCTGTCCCCTTGCTAAACTCTCCCAACATGGCCACTGTTCATTCCACAGAAGCCTGGCAAGGAATGGAGAAACCACCTAGTCCAACCTCCTGCCTCACACACAAGCATTTTCTTTCCAGTTCATGTGCAGCAGCTTGGCATCTCCCATCTGGAAGTGGTGGGCAGTCTAATTCAACCGCACCGCCCAAGCAACAGGTCAAATATCCTGATTTTTACTTTGGACAAAATGATCATCATACTCATTGCTTTATAGACCTATTCCTAGTGACCTATTCTGTGTTTTTTAAAGTATCCCAAGATGTTTAGAGTCACTTTTTTTTTTCACTGCCCTGAATTACAGAAGATGGAGTCAGTTTTAGAAGGGGCTCTCCTGACCACTTCTATCTCAACCTGGAGCTACTTCAAAGTATCTCTGGAATCTTCCCCAGTCCTGATTTTCTTTCCCTCTCCCTCCTCCCTGCCCAGCCCTCTCCCTTGCTCACTTCTTGTATTGTGCATCCAACTAAAAAGAATTGGTTTGGCTTCCTCCATCTCCAGGAAGACAGCAAGTTTGGGGTGATGATTTTGAGGAGATTCTGGCAGGAGCCAGATTTGAAGACCACAGCCTTGTTCCTGTTAGCCAGAGTTAGAACTTCCTGCAGAAACAAAGGACTGTCCCATTTTTATTGTCCGATTTTGAATGCTCCAGAAAAAGAATACAATTATACATATTATTTAATATTGAGTTATGAAATAGAAAAACTTATTTAGATCATTTCTTATTTCTTTAGGCTTTTCGAAGTCTCTATGTACATAAAGGGACAGGTAACTTCCTTTGTGTAACAAATATGCATTCGAGGAGCTGGGCAGCTGTCCTGCCTACACATTGGGGAAATTCAAAACCTCTCTTAACATCCACTGATGCAACTTGTTTCAAGAGAGAAGGGACAGGGAAATATTTTCAAGTGTTTTTCCTCTGGGCCAACAACCCTTGTGTCCACAGGAATGGCATGGCTGAGTGCTTGTCATCCTTTAGCTATCTGGTCCTCCGTGTTGTTGTCATTGTCTGGCTCAAGGATCCCTTGGCCCCAACTCTGAGAGAGTTCTGGCTGAGTCAGAACAAAGATGAGACCCACCTACTGCAGATGCACCCCACATTTCCCAAAATTTGGAACTGAAATCAAACCCAATGTCTGCTTTATTTTCCCACACACTAAAACATACCAGGTTCTGGAATGTGGAACTGAGACTAAGAGTGGGGCTCCTTCCATAGGACACTCAACTCTGCTGCTCTGGGTAACCACCTGGCAGACCATTCCGTTCCCAACAAAATTTGTGCAAACTCTAAGGACAGTTGGTGCTCCACCCCCAGTTCTGGATAGACACTCCCGCTGTGTCTTAGTGCCCAGCAGGGCGGGCCCCGAGATATTACCCTGTGGCTCCTGGCGCCAGCTCCTATCCTGCTCTGCCAGCAGGGCCACCTATAGTCCCTGATGACAGGCCGTAAGCAAAACGGACTCTGTCTGTCCTACTGTCCTGGAGCTTCAGTCCAGAGGGGAAATGTTAAACAAGTAAACATCACAGAGGCAGGTGACAGATCAAAGAGCACATGCACCACGGAGGTCAGGCAGGGCTAACTGAGGCCAGAGCAGGGTTAGAGAGCCAGGCTGCAGGAAGAGTGGCGGGCAGAGCCCCAGCGCTTGCCGAGGGCTGGGGGTGAGATGGCATGAAGCGCCCTATCAAGTCACACCGAGAAGTAGGTGCGGCTTCCACCAGCGCTGAAGCCCTGCAGAGCCCGCTAAGGAGACCAATGACCAGCCCGGTAAGGAACAATTTGGAGCCACTGGGGGATGTTAACAGGTGAGTGACTCCATCCAACTTAAACTACAAAACATCATAATGGAGGGTGTGGAACCTGAACCTAGAGGGGACGGGAAAACCAAAGAAGGTTATGTCACCAGGGCCCACACTGTAAAGGGATGGGGCTGGGGCCCTCACCGTCCAGGCTGCCTTCCGACTGGGGATTCTGCCTGCCAACTTTCGAGATCCGTCTCTGGGTGGTTACTGAAGAGAGAACCTGGGATAGGAGCCGGGAGGCGAGGAGACAGCTCTGCCATGACACCCCTCCATGCTTTGGGGCAAGTCACAGCCCCTCTCCCGTCTTCCCATCTGTTAAACAGCGCCTTGGCGGGGCGAAATCACATTAATTTCTCTTTAATGAAAAGAAATCACCGAGGCTAAAAGGATGGCTGTTAGATAGTCCACGGCGCCCCCTAGTGTCGTGAGGCTGCCCACGCAGCTCTTGGCACTGGGCTGCCAGGTGGCCCCGCGGGCAGGTCCTACCTGTTCTGCAGGGTCCCAGCTCTCTGGCTCTCTCGCACTCTTCAGCTGCTGGGACACTGCTCTCCTTCCAGTACTATTGGATCTTCTCCTCGGGCTCCCCTTCCTCACACATCTCTCCCTTTGATCCCTCTCCCTTTCTCTTCCTGGGAGATCATCCACTTCCATGAGTCAAATTTCCTTCTTCCATACTGCCCATACCTCGATCTGCAGTGGGACCTGCCTTTAAGTCCCCAGAGCCCCAGTCCAGCGTGTCCACATCCTTCAGGACCTGGCCTCCTCCCCAGCTAGCCAACAGCTAATGGGTTTTCACTTAATGATGAAAGACTAAATGCTTTTCCCCAAAGATCAGGAACAAGACAAGGATGTCTGCTCTCATAACTTCTATTCAACATCGTACTAGAGAGTCTGGCCAGGGGCATCTAGGCAAGAAAAGAAAATAAAAGCCATCCAGATTGGAGAGGAAAAAGTACAACTGTTTCTACTTGTAGATAACATGATCTTGTACATTGAAAATACTAAAAAAATGCACTAAAGATGATTAAACCAATAAATGAGTTCTGCAAGTTCGCAGGATATGATGAACAAAAATATTCAAAGATCAATTGTATTTCTATACAGTACCTATGAGCAAACCAAAAATGAAATTAAGAAAACAATTCCATTTACAATAGCATCAGAAGGAATAAAATACTTATAAATACATTTAACAAAAGAAGTACAAAGCTTATACTCTGAAATTATAAAACACTGTTGAAAACTTAAAGATCTAAATAAATGGAAAGATATCCCATGTTCAAAGATCAAATACTTAACATCATTAAGACAGCAATGCTGGTGACACAAGATCAGAAAAATGGGCTCCACATGTACTCGCCATCAAATTGGTACTGACTGATTAACACTATGGTGCTCAAATGGTGGTGGTGTTCACCAAGGATTCAGGGGTTGGGAGGGATAGACCCACAGCTGAGGGATGTGGTAAGCACTGTGGAGGGGAAGGGAAACCTCTAACCCTTGCTAGGGAGAGGCAAAGATATAAAATGCAACCAAAATGTTTTTACTCTCATATTTTCTTGAAATAAATTAATTTTTAAAAAGACAGCAATGCTCCTCAGCTCATCTTCAGATTCAATGCAATCCCTATCAAAATTCCACCTGCCATAATGGACAAGTTGCTCTTAAAATGCATATGAAAATGCAAAAAAAAAAAAAAAAACCAAATAGCCAAAGTAATCTTGAATAAGAAAAAGTTGAAGGAGTCACACTTCCCAATTTTAAAACCTGCTACAAAGTGACAGTAATCAAAACAGTGTGGAACTGGCATAAGGATACATGTATCCACAAATGGGAGAGAATTGAGAGTCTGAACATTAATCCATATATTTGCAGCCAATTGACTTTTGGCAAGGGTGCCAAGTCCTTTCAATGTGGAAAGAATAGTCTCCTTAACAAATGGTGCAGGACAAATGACTTTCCACATGCAAAGGAGTGAAGTTAGATCCCTCACAAAGTTCGTATGTATGCAACAAAGTTAGTTAATATGCAAAACCTAACTCAAAGTGGACCAATGACCTATACATAAGAGCCAAAACTCTTATTTTAGAGCCATAGAAGAAAACATAAATCTTTATGACCTTGGAATTGACATTGTCTTCTCAGATATGGCACCAAAAGCATGAGCAACAAAAGAAAAAATAGATAAACTGGCCATCATATTTAAAAACTCCTGTGCTTCAAATGACACCATGAAGAAAATGAAAAGACAAGCCACAAAATAGGAGAAAATTTTGAAAATTCTGTATTTGATAAAGGATTTATATCTAGAATATATAAAGAACTATTACAACTCAACAATAAAAAGATAAAAGCCCAGTTTAAAAGCTGGCAAAGGATCTGAATAGATATTTCTCCAAAGAAGATACACAAATGGCTAATAAGCACATAAGGAGATGCTCATTATCATTAGCCATGAGAGAAATGCAAATCCAAACCACAATGAGATACCACTTTGCATCTACTGGGGTGTCTTTAATAAAGAAGTCAGATAATAACAAGTGGAGAAATCGGAACTCTCATACATTGCTGGTGGGAATGTAAAATAGTGCAGTCACTTTGGAAAACAGTCTGGTAGTTCTTCAGATGGTTAAATATAGTTACCATATGATTGAATTCCATTCCTAGGCATATACCCAAGAGAAGTAAAAACATATGTCCACACAAGAACTTATACACAAATGTACATAGCAGCATTATTCTTAATATTCTTAATAGCCAAAAACACGGAAACAACCCAAATGTCCATCAACTGATGAATATTTAAATAAAACATAATATATCCATACAATGGAATATTATTTTGGCCATAAAAAAAATGAAGTACTGATGTAACGTGAACGTACCTTGAAAACATTATGCAAAGTGAAAGAAGGATCATATATTGTAGGATTCAATTTATATGGAATCTCTAAAATAGGCAAATCTATAGAGACAAAAAGATTAATGGTTACCTGGGGTTGGGGGAGCTGGGGGGATTGGAGTGATAGGTAACAGGTGCTAGGGTTTGTTTGGGGTTTTTTGGGTAAATGAAAATGTTCTGTAATTAACTGTAGTGATGAATGCACAGTTCCGTGCGTATATCAAAAACCACTGAATTCTGCACTTTAAATGGATGAATGCTGTGGTATGTGAATTGTATCTTGATAAAGCTGTTAAAAAATATTGTTCAAGTTTTTCTTGATCCTTCTGAAGACACTGAAGGTTGTAGCCTCTTCAGAGCCCAGGACGTCCCTTTGTGGCCATCGGGTTGCAGTAATTACTGACTTTCTGCATCCTGGATCTGTCAATTACTGATATGGTGCTATTAGCTTCTCCAAATGTAATAGTAGATTTTTCTATTTCTCCTTGCAGTTGTGTCAGTTGTTGCCTCACATAGTTTGACACTCGGTTGCTAAGTACCTGCATGTTATGGATTGTTGTTTTCTTGGAGAATTGACCCCTGGATCATTATGTATGATTCATAATTATCCCTGATAATGTTCCTTGTTCTGAAATCTGCTTTGTCTGAAATTAATATAGCTACTTTAGCTTTCTTTTGATTATGTAAGCATAGTACATCTTTTTCCATCTCTTTACTTTTAATCTCTTTGTATCTTTACATTTAAAGTAGATTTCTCATAAACAACATGTAGCTGAGGTCTTGTTGAGGTTTTGGGTGTTTTTTGGGGGGGTGGGGTTGAGACAGAGTCTCACTCTGTTACCCAGGCTAGAGTGCCATGGTGTCAGCCTAGCTCACAACAACCTCAAACTCCTGGGCTCAAGCAATCCTCCTGGCTCAGCCTCCTGGGTAGCTGGGACTACAGGCACACACCACTGTGTCTGGCTAATTTTTTCTATTTTTAGTTGTTTGGCTAATTTCTTTCTATTTACAGTAGATATGGGGTCTCACTCTTGCTCAGGCTGGTCTCAAACTCCTGAGCTCAAGCCAACCTCCCACCTCAGCCTCCCAGAGTGCTAAGATTACAGGTGTGAACCACCATGCCGGCTGTCTTGTTTTGTTTTATCCACTCTGACAGTCTCTTTTAATTGTTAATTTAAACCATTCATATTTAGTGATTATTGATATAGTTAGATTAATATCTACCATGTTTTTAGCTGTTTTCTATTTGTTGTACTCGTTCTTTATTTCTTTTTAAAAAAATCTTCCTCTTTTTTTCTGCCGTGTTTGGTTTTAACTGAACATTTTATATGATTCCATTTTCTCTCTTCTCTTAGCACATCAATTATATGTCTTCTTTAAATTTTTTACTAGTTGCCCTAGAGTTTTCAATATACATTTACAACTAATCTAAGTACACTTATAAGACTATTCCCCATTCCTCTCTCCCATCCCTTATAACATAGCTGTCATTCATTTCACTTATCCATTTGCTATAATCATTCAACATATTGTTGCTATTATTTTGAACAAAGATTAATCAATTAAATTAAGAATAAGAAAAATAAAGGATTTTATTTTAACTGGATTTTCCTCACCTTATATAGGACAAAAATGTAAACAGTTTCAACTGGGGAAATTTAAAAAATTAAGATGAAAACTGTAATCAACTACTGAACCAGGTGAAACAGTATTTAGAATAACAGCTTCTGGTGCTGATATAGGCCAGAAATTTGGATCTCAAGAAAGGAAAAGCGCCAAAGAAGGCAAAAAAAAAAGGTTTTTTTTTTTAATGTTTCTTACAAGGCAGGTCTACTGGCTACAAATATCCTCAGACTCTTTAGAAAATCGTATTTCTTCATTTTTGAAGGATACTTCCACTGGCTAAAGAATTCTAGTAGTTATTTTTTCTTTCAACACTTCAAGTATTTTGCTTCCCTCTCTTCTTGCTTGCATGGTTTCTGATGAGAGGTCTGGTGTCATCATTCTTAGCCTTTTCCTCCACAGGTAAGGTGCCATCCTCGCCCCAGCTTCTTTCAAGACTCTGTCTTTGGTTTTCAGCAATTTGAATATGATAGGCCCAGGTGTAGATTTTTTTTTTTTGGTATTTATCCTGCATGGTGCTATCTTAGCTGACAGAATCTGTGATTTGGTGTCTGTCATTAATTTTGGAAAATTCTCAGCCACTACTACTTCAAATATTTCTTCTGCTCCTTTCTCTTTCTTCTCTCCTTCCCTCGTTCCCATTGTATGTATGTTAGTTACACCTTGTGTAGTTGCACCACAATTCTTAGATATTCTGTTTCATTTAAAAAATTTTTTTTTTCTTTTTGCATTTCAGTTTGGGAAGTTTTTAACTGACATATCTTCACACTCACTGATTCTTTCCTCAGCTGTGTCCAGTCTACTGATGAATCCATCAAAAACATTCTTCGGTTCTGTTGCGGTGTTTTAGATTTCTATCATTTTCTTTCGATTCTTTTTTAGATTTTCCATCTCTCTGCTTACATCACTTACTTATCTTTTATGTATACTTTTCCATTAGAGCCTGTGATGGTTCACTTCATGTGTCAGCTTGAGTGGCACACAGGGTGCCCAGATTGAACGTTATTTCTGGGTGTGTCTCTGAGAGAGTTTCTGGATGAGATTAGCATTTGAATCAGTGAAGTAGACTGATGTCTACATCCCCAATGTGGGTGGCCTCAGCCAATCCATTGAGGGTCCGAATAGAACAAAAGACAGAGGAAGGAAGAATTCCCCACCTTTTTCCTCACTGCGTGAGCTGGACGTCTTATCTCATCTTCTCCTGCCCTTGGACTGGGATTGACACCATCCACTGCCCTGGTTCTCAGGCCTTCGGACTCACACAGAATTGCACCACTGGCTTTGCTGGTCTTCTCAGCCTGATGGCAGATCATGAGACTCTTTAGCCTCCAGAATTGCACCAGCCAATTCCTCATAATAAATAAGTATTATTTGCTATGTTTCTCTGGAGAACCCTGAGTAATATAGAGCCCTAAACATATTAATTATAGTGTTTTAAAATTCCTTATATGATATTTTAATAATTCCAAAATCTGTGCCACATCTGAGTCTGGTTCTAACGCTTGCTTTGTCTCTCCAGACTGTGTGTTTCTTCCTGCCATGTAGCAGACCTGGTAATTTTCTGTGGAACACAGGGCATGATGTATCTGTTTATGGTTCCAGCAGATTCTGCTCCTGGTTTCAACTGTGCTTCTCTGTATTCACCCATCTCTTTGGTTTTAGGGGCTGGTGGGTTGTCCTGGGACCTGAATTCTCTGAGGGGTCTATGAAAAATAATTGATTTCAGCTTGAGTTGCTTTTTTCTTGTTGTGAGGATGGAAGCAATGACTTCCAATATCATAGCTGACTTTCTATATCATAGCTGAAATAGGAAGTCCCCCTGATTCACTTTTTTGAGCCAGAGAAAAAGGGGTGGCGTTATGAATAGGAGGTGGAAAGATGTAGACAGCTACTCCTGGGGTGCCCTTGGAAATGTGCATAGATGAAGTATTTCCATCCATGTGTGCTGGAGAGGGGGAAGGTTGCTCTTGGAGTATGGGAAATAAAGATGGGATGGACTACGGATAGGGAAGGAGGAGGAAGGTCCACGGTCCCAGGACCAGGAACAGGAGGCAGCCCAGTATTCCCACAGGGCATCTAAAGGAAGGTTTGTAAACTCAGAGAGGTCTCAGAGCAGACGCATGAGGGAGCTCTGGGAATCCTATTTTCTGTGTGCAGGTTGGATGCCAACCAGTCAGAATTTCTAGGACATTTCAGTGGTTTCTAGGCTCAAGCAGACAGAATATTCAGTATTGCAAGGGCAGCTACCAGCCATAAAAAGATCTACCAGGCACTTTGCAAACAGTATTTCTAATGCTTACAATAAACCTGTAAGGGTGTGTGATAACCCCACTTCACAAATGGGAAAACTAAGCTCCCAAAGGGAAACTCACCTCATCCAAGCCACACTGCTGGTGAGTCTAGAGGCCAGGACTCAATCCCAGGTATGTGGGGTCTCCAAACCCCATCCTCCACTCCCACTGCCACCTGACCTTTCATATGGACACCATCCCTGAGTGTGGGACAGGGAGAGGCCTGTCTATAAGGACACTGCCAAGCCCCCGACACTGACCACTCCCTTGGATGGCAGGCTCTCCTCTTGGGGTCCACGTCAGGGCAGCAGGCTGTGATGTTGCTGAGAAGTATAAGTATCATAAGTACAGGTAGTAAAAGAAGTAATGGTATAGGAGGCATAAAAAGTACAAGTATAGATACAAAAAGTATAAGTAAAACCATAAATGTAAGCATAGGAGTCTAAATATAAATGTAATAAAAAAATATAAGAAGAATCTCTACAAGGAATATAAGGAGCAAATGTATAGGAAGAAGCACAAATATAAGTATTTGGAAGTATTAACATAAGAAGATTCCCCTCCCAGAGTGACGGGGATTGTAAGATCAGCCACGGGAAAGGAACCAATGCAAGACCTGCTATGCGCCATGCACAGGGCCCAGGCGTTGTACATTGTGCTATGGTCTGCAAGTTTGTGTCCCCCCAACTCTCTATGTTGAAATTATAACCCCCAACTGATGTGTTAGGAAGTGAGATCTTTGGGAAACGATTAGGTCATTAGCTCTAATGATTGGAATTCGTGCCCTTATAAAAGAGACTCCAGAGAGCTAACTCATTCCTTCCACCATGCGAGGACACAGCGAGAAGGTTCTGTCTGTGAACCACACAGCAATGCCCTCACCAGACACTGAGTCTGCAGCGCCTGAATCTTGGGCTTCTCAGCCTCCAGAACTGTGAGAAGTAAATTTCTGTTGTTTATAGCCGCCTCATCTGTGGTATTTTGTTATAGCAATCCGAATAGACCAAGACACGTTGCCATTCTAAACTCCTCCCAGCCACACAGTTAAACAGGTATCATCCCCATTTCACAGACAAAGCGACAGAGGTTGAGAGAGGTGGCCTCAGTTGCATAAGAAGGTAAGCCATGGGGCAGGGATTCGAATCAACGCTGCCCCTTCATGTCATGCAACCTTGCACAGACACTTCCCTGCTTGACCCGAGGTTGGGGCTATGAAGACGGGGGCTCAGGCAGGCCCTGGGAAGGACCTTGGGCTGTGCAGAAACTGGGAAAGCACAGGAAGGGCACTCCCAGCCACAGGACTTACCCACGCAGCAGCGCGGCAGACGGTTATTTCTAAAGATATCCAGGTATCCATGCCAAAAGGTCATTAGACTCAGGCTGGCATTTTCTGCCAGTGCTCTAGTGTACGTACTTGGGCAGTCTGTCAAGAATCCTAAACTTCTATGGTAAATTTAATGTGGTATGTTTTTTACCACAAGTGAAAAAAAAAAAATCCTGAACTGCATTACAGAATTGTTGAGATATAGCAAAAAACTTGGAAATTACCTAACTGTTCTACAGTAATAGACAATGTTTGTTGGGTTCTTGCTACATGCCAGGCAATATTCTGAGCACTTTATGTACACTATGTCATTTGATTCTCATGACATCCTAATAAAGTAGCTACCATTATTATATCCATTTTACTAATGGGGAAACTGAGGCAGGCACAGGGAAGTTAAGCTACTACCCCAGGGCCACATAGCTAGTGAGTGGTGGAGCTGGGATTTGTAGTTTGACTCCAGAAGCTGTCATTCTAAATACTGTTTCACCTGGTTCAGTAGTTGATTATAGTTTTCATCTTAATTTTTTAAATTTCCCCAGTTGAAACTGTTTACATTTTTTTCATATATAAAGTAAGGAAAATCCAGTCATAGAACAGTATTTGTAGTATTTTGTGTGTGTGTATATATATGTGTATATATAGATATGGCTACTTTGGAGTGAAATCTTACAGTAGTCAAATGGAGTACGAATGTATCTATGATCTATGAACAAGCAATTTCACTCCTGGGTATATTATTTTATCCCGGAGAAATTCCCACACAGGTCTACAAAGATGACACATAAACGAATATTTATCACAGCATGTTGGGCAGCAACCTGGGTTGGCGATCCCTGGGGGAGGGGAGAGGCCCCATGTGGCTGACACCCCCCCTGGAGTACCAGGCAGCAGTTAGAAGCAACACGCCTGGTGTCTATACTGCAAGATGGACCTACCTCAAAATCAGAGAGCTTAGCACAGCAGACAAACAAGAGAACGAGATCTGTGTCAGTCAGTGTCCAATCAGCAGAATGGGAACCACCGCGGCAGACATTTTAAACAGAGGGGATTCAATACAGAATGAGTAATAGAGGTGTTAGAAATGCTGTAAGAAGCAAAGTGGACGGTAAGGCTACCTACAGAGTTGTACCTGCAGGAAGCAAATGGGAAAGTGGTGTTGCCAGGAGCCCATATTCACCAGCGGCTGCTGCTGTTGCTGCCACCACTGCTACCATTGCTAGTGGGACAGTTGCTGTCAGATGCCCCAACCCAAAGAAAGGCTCCTCCCATCCCCCACTTCCAATCTCCCACCTCTGCCTCTCATCTGCAGAACATAACAGGTGGAAAGACAAGAGCGTGCTGGATACAGTTTTCAGACTCCCAACCTTGGTAGTAGAGAGGACAGCATGCGAGAGACGACAGACAGTACAATCGTTTGTACAAGCCCGATACAATCAGCTTCTTGGGCTCCTCGGCCGCCACACAACGCACATTTAAACTTCCATATGACAACAGTGACTGCAACCCCATGCTTCTGCCTAGCAGGACGTAACCATCACTCAAGTAAATGAAGACACACTCACCCTCCCCACAAGAAATGAGATGCAAAGTCCTACTGGTCACTGCCTCCGTCTCTGGGCTGTGTCAATTCCTCTTTTAGTTCAGTCATTGATCCCACCTGAACCTTCTATTATCCAAAAACTGTATTGTAAGGCACCAACTTTTCAAATGTAAATCACTGGGGGAAGATAGTGAGGGAAAATTATTTTTGTATAAAGCAAGGAAGAAAATACGCACGGCTCCTGCAGTTCACACCTGTAACTGGTCCCAAGGCCTTGGCTGACGTCAGAATGTCTGTGTTGGTAGGGCACAAACATGTGGCAGTTCTACAGATTATATTTTGGGGTTCAGATCCAGGTACCCGGGACCTGCCCACGGTTTCTGTTAAGTACCAAAGTGGCTGAATGGGTGGGAATGATGACCAGGTAGCATTCACTGGAATATGTTCGGGAAGGGTTAGCCCTTCTCCAGGGACATAGAAACTAAGACCGAAAGACCCTCCAACACTGTGATTGAGTACAGCCTCTGGAGTCAAAAACAGCCAAGTTCAAGTCCAACTTATACTACTTCCTAGATGTGTGGCTTTGAGCAAGCAACTCACCTCACAGTGTTTCTCATCTGTAATGGAAGATTGAAGGAGACTATCGGTATAAAGCACTATATAAATGTTAGCTATTAGTATTAACATCTGTCATTGTGAAATTTTTTTTCATGTCTGAGAGCAGTCCAGAAAGGACTACTTACTTGGGTTTTAAATTAATGTTCCTTTCATTAAAACAGAAATAACCTAGTTATCCTTAAGCTGTTACGTTCCATCTACAAATCTTCGTTATTCTGTTTATAAATAAGGCAAGATAAAAACAGTGACCTTCGATTTTCTTTAATTAATGAGTTATTAACTCAACTTGAAGACATTAAGCTCCCTTAAAAATCACTTGCAAATTTAATTAATTAAGTTCCCTTAAACACTTTGAACTGCATTATAAATTTAATATATTACATTTCCTCTGCAAGCACTTCGGTTGCCTAACGAAGCAAACTTATGACCTTAACAAGCAAAATATCTTCAAATAATAAATTCTTCTAAGTCTAAGAGATAAAATTTATTAACATAGTGAAGCACCGGTTTTCTTTAAGCTCCCATTTTTTTTTTTTTTACAAAAAATGGAGTCAAATTTTCTTTCCCTTTTCAACTTAAAATCACAAGTCTAAATTCTATTCTATATTTACAACTGGAAGCATCAGGCTAACCTGTGAGTTTTGAATATGGCAGCTTCTCTTGATTATTATGGTCTTTTAAAGAAACAAACATACACAGATTACTCCTAAACTTAACATGAAAGTTTTGACCTGAGGGTCTTAACTTTTTTCATCATCTTTGTGTTTAAACCTAAACCTCCCAGGTTAGAAAATGACTTTCAAAAAAGCAGATACCCTCTCTCCACAGGCTGAGGGTGCCACCCTCAGGGTGACACTGGGCTGGCAGTTTATAGTCACGGCATGGATACTTTTTATAGATCTGGTTGCTGCAGAGACTGGAGGGCCACAGTTAGACCCACCAGGCCCTTTTTATGGTTGTGATCATAACAAGGGATCCCCAAGTCCATTCCTTTCAGATAAGATTGGCTTTACAACTCAGGCTCCCTGGACATTTAGCCTGTTACCCAATTTTTCACAACTTGTTTTTGTTTGTTTGTTTGCTTGTTTTTAAGAGATGGCGTCTTGCTATGTTGCCTAGGCCGGTATCAAACTTCTGGCCTCAAGTGATCCTCCGGCCTCAGCCTCCCAAAATGCTGGGATTATAGATGTGAGCCACCATACCCAGCCCCATAACCTCTTTTTAACTTTACTGATTTAGTTGGAGATGTGACATGCCACATTCCTCATGATTCCTTGCCCCAAGTTTATTCAGATAGATCCAACTGCCCCACTCCCCGTCTGAGCCGTGTCTTGTTGGCTTCAGCTGCAGCGTGAAGGACACTCCAAGGACACAGCATTTTCCCACAGACACATGGAGCCGCTCAGCAGAGTTGAGCTGGGCAGGAGCTTTTCCTGAGACATTTGCCTTTTGTTGTTGACATATTTTCCTCCCCGTATTCCACTTACCTTTCCTGCTTTTATTTCCCAGGATCTTGAGCAGTTGAAGGGGATTAGACTGGGGGTTGGGAGGAAGAGAAAGAGGTCTGGGAGAGAACTCAATGGCCGGGAGCAGCAGGGAGGGGGCAGGGCCTTAGGTGACACTGCCAGGCTGTGTGTGGTATCAGGGGGGTGAGTGGATGTGGCCCCAGGTGCCAGGGCTGCCAGTCTTGGCAAGGAAGCCAAGTGGGAGGCTCAGCACAGCCTCCCTGAGGCTTGGACACGCAGCTCTCACAGTGGCCCTGAGACGCTGCAGGCGTAACCGCTGCGCGCCTGCTCCCATTTCCTGGCACCATGTCAGACTCCCTGGTCTTTACACAGGCCCAGGGACGAGGAGCACCCACTTCCACATCCAAAGGCAAGTAAGGATGAATTGTTCTGCAGCCCTGGCAGGCAGAGGTGGAGTCAGATCTAATTTGATTTTAATGAGATAAAGAAGGGTGCTATTTCCAGCATCCTGAGTCCAGCTATATTTTGCATAAAATGATTCTATATGGGGTAGAAGGAAGAGCACCAGGGGATGTGTCTGGCCCCGACATTCTATAGCCATGGGATCCTTCACTTCTCCTACCCTGTTTTCTTATTTATAAAATGGGAATGAGTTTCTCACCTGCCAGGGTCCCTCCTGAGTCCAGAGCTGCTTCGAGGGTCCCGGCTGGTGGAGATTGTGGAGGTGCTGTCCATGCCGTGTGTTAGGGTCCCCCTGGTCTCGCGCCAAGGAGTAGCCAGTTCCAACCCAGCCTGGCCAGCAGAGGGCGCAGCCACGCCGTGCAGACTGCTCCTGCTCCCAGGCCACCAGTTCTCCCCGCAGTACAGAGCAACACGTGGTGCCCGCCAAGCACCCTTCCCTATTCAGTGGAGCAATCTGGACGTTCTGACCCTCGGGTTGCCAATGTGTAGGCACAAGACACATGCCCCCAGGTTCTTGTACCCCTTAGGCTCCCCCAGGCAGATCCTCAGCTCCCTCAGCACTGTGCCCTTCTGGAAGCCCGTGGGGTGGCTCACGAGCGGTCACAAACCAGTGTGCACCACTGCATCTCTGCCAAACGTCCAGGGTGTCCTGTATGGCACTGCAGACTCCACCTGCACTTGGCCCTCTCCCCCACTGGTCAAAGCTCTTAGCAGTTGTGGCAGAGAACATCCCCCCACTGTGTAAGGGGTAGGGGACTCACCTATGAGTCCTGCAGGGGCCAGACCAGGGGACATCAGCCTGTCCATCATTGAATCCTCCCTTCTCACTGCTGGGCCAGCTCACTAGGTCATCCTGTCACCTCTCAAGACCAGCTCCCCAGCCTGTTTTGGAGGGCTAGGTCACCCCAACTGTGACTCCCACTTGAACAAACCAACACTTCAGCTCCCATGGGTGCCAGGTACTCTCATATCTCTCACGTCTCTCAATCCTGAAGAAGTGAGACAGACATGATCACCCCCATGGGGAAACCGAGGCCCAGAGAGAGGTTAAGTGACTTGCCCCAAACCTCATGGAACCACAGTGCCAGGACTCACACTGAGATCTCTGGACTCCAAAGGCCGTGTTATCTCCACGACACTGTAGAGCTGCTTGGGTGTGGGCACTGGGGGTGCAGGCTGTTTAGAGGAAGCAGGATGGCAGCTCTAGCAGAGGTCTCAGAGATCCACTATGTGGTCACAGGCCTGGCACAGCCCAAGCTGAGGTTGGTGTCACGTGGACCGTGGGCAGCCCTACAGCCCCTCCAACGCCAGAACAGATACCCTTCACAGGCTGATGATTTGGGGCAGCCCAGCCAGGAGTTCAGATGCCTGTGGGGTGTCCGCCCTCACCTGAGACAGCACCGGCTCCTGGGAGGCCTGATGACAGGACAGGTAAGGGGGAGGTGGAGGCAGGGGTGGGCACGGGGCTCAACTCTTGCTGGCTGGCAGCAGGTGTCAGGAACACAGGGTGAGGCCCACCTTGTCTCCCCCCTCCTTATACCAGCTGGCTTGAGCCCTTCTTCTTCCCTCATACAAGTCACCACCAGCAAGGGCAATGTCACCAATCACCCCAGATGTGTCACTAGTGAAAATTCATTTCCCCAAAGGGGGACCCTGCTGTGCACAAGAGGTTGGGCCAGACCCGCAGGGTGATGAGGGACCAGAATGAAGGAGACGAATACATCACAGACCAAGGTGGCCCAAGGTCAAAGGGATGGGACACTGAAGGTGCTGCGTTGGGGGAGGCGTGTGGGGCAGCCCAGGAAAGGAGCCTCCCCGGAGGGCGTGGGAGGCACTAACACATGGGGGCAGCGGACAGAGCTTTGGGCTAAGGGGAGAGGCTGAGCCACGAGAGGTAAGGGGGGCAGCTTGGGTGCCTGGAGGGCCGAGACGGGAGATGCTTGAGGGCACTTGGCAGGGACGCAACCCAGACAGTGGGATGGGGCCTCGGTGTGGGCTGAGGACACCAGGGGCACACACAGCTGACCAGCAGCTCTGGCCACCAGCTCTTCCTCTGCTGCAGTTCAGAGTATGGCAAAGTGCCTGGACTATGAAAACAATGGCCTGGGTTTAATTGTTCAATTAGGTTGACTTCCCAGCCAATCACCAGCTGTGAGACCTTGAGTAAGTCATTCAGTTCCTCAGCATTCTAGTTTTTTGCCTTTAAAATGGGGTTAAAGTAGTGCCTCAAGGGGCTGCTGTGAGGATTAAATGAAGCGAACCAGAGGCAGCACTTAACGTGGGGCTGGCTCATAATGGTGCTATTGTTATTCCTTCATATAGACAGTAACAGCTAACATTTAGGGAGCACCTACTATGTGCCAGGCTCTGAGCTATTTTCCTACCTACATCATCTCTTTAACCTTCCCAGGAAACCTCCCAGGTAGCTTACCATTGTCACACCCATTTTACAGATGAGAAAATAAAGGCCCTTGTAGAGAGGCGAGCCAGGTTCCCACCCAGGCCAGGCAGACTCCAAAGCCCCAGCTCTGAGGACCCAGTGTCCAACAGCTGCGTCTTTCTGCTGGGGGAAGGGGCCTGGGCCATGCGCAGGCTGTGGCTTGTGGACCACGGGGATTTCTGAACCCGGCTCTGGGCGCTGTGTGCCCGGCGCGTGGGGGCAGGAGGAAAGCGGGGTTCCCCACGCGGCTGCTCTGCTCACCAGCTCCGCAGACCCCTCCCGGCGCCCACGCCCAGGAGTCTGGGTTTTAGGCGACACATCAGGGATGCCTGTTAAAAGCAGAGCAGGGGGAAAGGAGCCCTCAAACAGTACAAATGTGTCCCTCGCCACGCCTGATTCTCCTGGAACCGCGGCGCGCACAGACAGAAGTTGTGTACACAGGATTTTAGTATTTCCTCTCCGGCTCCAGCCCCAATTTGAGGGCCTGTAAAAGCTTGAACGGCGTCCAGTGCGGCGTGGTTTGCCTGAGCTCGCTGCGGCGCTGAGTCAAAGCAGCCCACACAGGGACGGGGCGCCTGCGGGGGGCGGGGGGGTCTGGGGGACCAGGGGGGCCGGACGCCTGCGGGGGGGCAGCGTGGGGGTCTCGGGCAAGGCGCCTGCAGGGGCGGGGGGGGGGGCGCGGCGGTCTGGGGTACGAGGGGGGCAGGGTGGCTGCCGTCCAGGCGGCACCCCCATCCCCCCTGCCCGGCTTCCAGCCGCCCCGCACCCACGAGCAGCCCTCGTGGATCAGGGTGCACACCGGGGTTGAGGGAGGCAAAGGCGTGACTGTGCGACCCCTCTCTTCCCCTGCTCCTGGGAATCTCTCCTACTTCGTTGTTGGGGTGGGTGTGGGGGGCGCTCCCTGTGGCTGGGAGGCTGCTCCACATGTCTTCTCTGAGGCTGGGAGGCTTTGCTAGTCCCTGATTTTTAAACATGCCCCCAGCACCTCCTGCCCTCCCAGGAATCACCCAGTCAAGGTTCCCTGACTAGCTGTGTGAGTCTGCACAACTCACTCACCCTCTCTGGGCCTCAGCTCCCTCATTTGCAAAACTGGTCGGGGTGGGCTTCCATCTCTGGCCCCTGCCAGCACCAGCTTCCCACACCATGGAGTCTGAGGAGATAGTGAGCTGCCTGGGCTACAGGCAAGGTGCCCTGGCTATCTGGAGGGGACTGCAACACCCACAACCAACCAGTAAGAGGAGGAGTGAGTTTCGGGGCCCAGCAGACCTGGGGGGTGCTGGACAAGGGGAAGGATGCCTGGGCACAGCTGTGGGAGCTCTGAGCACCTACTCTTAGGGGACTGGTCACTGGCCTTCCTTCCTAGGGCCCCTCACAGCCTGAGCACAGGCACCTCTGTCTGCACAGCCCGGGTCAGACAGGGCCGGGCCTCACGCTGGAGTCACAGAAAACACATTCAGCTGCCTTCCCGTCTGTGCTCCCCAATTCAGAAATCTAAAAGCTCTGAAAAGCAACCGCATGTGCGGTGAGTGTGAGTGCATTTGTAATGTCCAAGCCTAAATCTTACCCGAACCAAACTCATCTGGTGGCTTGAAGTAATAGGAGACAAGTTTAATCTGTCTTTAACCCACTCGCTGGGAATATTCATACATTGCATTAATAAATATTAATTGCATTCTTATTAATGTGTTTGATGACAGAGTCTGCCCTAGACCCTGCCTGTGGGAGGAGTTACATAGTAAACACCATAGAACTATAACTTTTCTAACCCTCCTAAAAACAAACAAACTTCAAAACTTCCTGACTCCAAGGGTTTCTGATAAAAAGCTGTGAACCAGCAAAAACCACAAAAGTGACCAAGCAAGAGAGAAATGTCGGTGGCAATGATCAGATGGTTCTGCTGTGCTTTCCGTACTAGGACACTCTGGAGAATGGGACCTGCTGGCCCCTCAGCCCACTGGGGACGTCGTGTAAGACTAACAGTGATTTTGGTATTTAACTAGATGGATGCTTATGCACAATATGACCCCCAAAGCACATGTTTTTACGAGTGGCTGAAAGGATATTTTTAAAGTCTCATTTTCAAATAATTATAGATTGACAGGCAGGTACGAAGAAATGTCCAGGGATGCCCCATGCAACCTTCACCCAGACTCCCCTAAGGTCTTGCATTACCATAGTATGACATCAAAGCCAGGGAACTTGGTACGATCCTTAGAATGTATCTGCATTTCATCAGATGTATGTTTCATCAGATGCACTCGTGTGTGTGTGTGTGTGTGTGTGTGTGTGTAGTTGCAGTTCTTTGCAATTTTATTATATGTGTAGCTTTGTGTAATTTGTCTTTTACAGTATCTGTTGCAGAACAGAAGATTTTCATTTTATTGAGGTCTAGGTTATCTATTTTTCCTTTTGTGGATCATGCTTTTGGTATCAAGTATAAGAACTCTTTGCCCAGCCCTAGATCCCGGAGATTCAAGTTTTATAGTTTTGTGTTTAAGTTCATTTGAGTCCATGATCCATTTTGAGTTAATTTTTGTATGAGGTGTGAGGTTAATTTGAGGCTCATTTTTAGCCCATGGTTATCCCCAGTGGCTGAAGGGATTTTAAGAGCCGTTTTGACCATCCTCAGTTTGTGCTTTCAGAGCAGCACTCTCAGATGCAGTAGAGGAGGCTCAGAGAACTCAGACGACTCTCCCAAGGCTGCTGTGGTCGCCTGAGTGCTGCTCACTAAACACTCCCCGTCCTCTGTCTTCCATGCCCATGGCAGGATCACACTCAGCGCCCCTCCGTGGTTGCCTGTGCTATATGGCTGGCTCTGGCCAATGTGTTGTGAGCAGAAATTACGTGACTCTGTCCCACATCGAGGCACTTCAATGCCATTGAGAGACCCTCCAGATTGTTTCTTTCCCTCCGTGGTGACAACCAGCAAGTTAGACATGGTGGCAGCTCCATCAGCCTGGGTCCCAGAGTGGGGAGAAATGGAGCAGAGCCCCAGTGGATTGATGATGGACATTCAGCATAAACAAGAAATAAACCTCTGTGTTGAAGCTATTATGCTTTGAGAGCCATTTGTTACCAAGCATGACCCAGCCTATCCTGACTGATACAGCCACCAAGTTAGATTTTGGAAGAATCTAGGTCCCCTCACTCCAGGGTAAGTGCACTTTGCTAGGAGTTTTTGTATGCTCTCCCATCTGTTCTCAAGAGCCCTCGTGGCTCACTATCATTTGCCAAAAGAGGAGAATAGCAAGAGAAGTCAGATGGCTGTACATGAGCCCTTCCTGCTACCAGAACACCAGAACCCAGGCAGCAGCTGTCACTAGGCCCCCTACGCCAGCTCAGCTCAGCTCAGAAAAGGCCAGCAGGGAACCCAGCGGTGGCGCTTGCACTCAGTGACCAGGGAGACCTTACCGTTCTGCTTGTCACTAGTCACTCCCCACACCCAGGGGCTGGATCTACTTCTAAGGGCCCCTCTGGGAGGGACAGAGATGAACTGGGACCCACTGAGGCAGGGTCCTAGAATGGAAGTGAGGAGACACGTTCACAGTGAAAAGTCCAGAAGGCAGGATGTCTGAGGTCTTACCATGCACAAGGAGCACTTGTGGCAGAAAAATAAACATCGTTTCTGGCTGTGTCTGGGGACATGCCTGAGTCCCTTTGGCAGAGACTGCCTCTGTTTATCAACATCCAGCTCCCCTTCTTCCTGGTTAACAAACCCAGTTTGTATGGGATGGAAATGGGCCTAGCTCCAAACAGAGGATCCATGGATGGTCCCCAAGTATGACAAGGCTACTCCCCAGTTTCTGAGCCCCCTGGCATTCCGGATTGGACCATACGAGGTAGGTGGGAGTCCACTGGAGTGGCAGGGAGACTGTCAGATAAAGCTCTGCTTTCCTGACAAAAGGGGACAGGTGCAGCTGATGTCGCCCTTCTTTGTCCACCTTTCCACCTGTTTATTTTTGTTTGATTGTGGACGTGATATTTAGATTCGTAGTAACTGTCTTAAAACCAAGAGGAGAGGCCATCAGAATCTCAGAGTAGTTTGGTGTCCACAAAAAGTCAGAAAACACCACTTCTTGATTTCCTATTATGAGAAAAACATCCTCCTCCCCATGTTTAAACTTCTAGAAGTGAGTTTTCTGTTACCTGCAGCCAAATGCCTTCCTAACAGGTATAGTGCCCGGCAGGGGAGTTGGAAGAAAGGACTTCTGTTTACCAAGACACTTAGTACTGTGCTTCTCCTCTTTCCCCATCTGGGGCTACATTGTTCCTACCCCCAGAAGTTGTCCTGGATCAATCCTGCCCTGCAGGAGGAGGTGTGGAAAGCAGCCCCACCTCCTGGGCTCTGCAGCGGCAGCCTTTGCATCACCCACATCACCTCTGAAGTTGTCTTCCCAAAGCACAAACCTGACCATGGCACTCCTCTGCCGAAAGAATTCTGCCAGCTTCCCTGAGACCTGTAGGATGGCACTCCAACTCCTTTCCCAGGCCTTCAAGGCCCTTCCCACCCTGGATTCAGTTTGCCTTTGCAGCTTTAGTTCCTTACCCCTCACCAGGCACCAGCCCTTCCGGTGACTCCCCTGCCCCACTTCCACCACGGGCTGACATGCTTGTTCCCTCCCTTGCAAGCTCTCTGCCTACCTTTGTTACAGCACGTGACAGATACCTTGTAATTATTTGTTTACAATCTTTCCTTCCAGAGATTCTCAGCTCTGAGGACAGGGCCAATCCTTACTCTGTTCGTATCTACTTCAGCTTCCAGCACAGCCAGTACTCAAAAACCAGTCTGTCGAATAAATAAAACCCTAGTGCTTTGGTTGTACTTTGGATATTAACCCTTCTTCTTCTTCTCTGGGCTCTATATGGTCATTCTTTGGGTAACCTGTGAAGTTCTGCACTGTAAGGGCTTGCTCAGTTATCTACTAAGCAATATATATTGGGCGGCTTCTACGCACCTGTATCAGTTAGCTATTGCCACAATCATGCTGTGTAAAAATGTCCCACCCCCCAAAAAAATCCCACTAGCACATGACCATGAGCGTTTATCCCTCACTCGTCTGAGGGTTGGCTGGAGGTATTGCAAGGTGTTATTACAAGCCTCACTTTTCAGATGAACAAACAGAGGTATAGAAAGGTAGGACCACAGTCCAATTCTGCACAGCTGATCAGCAGCAGAGGCAGAACTAAAACCCAGGGAGCCTGACTGGAATGGGATTCCTACCCATTACAATGCACTTCCTCTCCATCTTGGGGAGCACCCTGCCTCTGTGTGCCAAGAGTTTGCTCAGTTTTTTAAATCACAGCCTAATATTCCAACGCATGGCTGTAATAAACCGTAATAATTTAGCCAGTCCCTACAGATGTACATTAACTTTTTTCTAATCTTTTGCTATTACAAATGGTGCATGAATAATTTGTACCCCTCACTCAGCATCTGTGAAGTAAATA
The DNA here is from genome assembly GCA_008750895.1 of Mirza zaza. NCBI lineage: Eukaryota > Metazoa > Chordata > Mammalia > Primates > Cheirogaleidae > Mirza > Mirza zaza. The sequence continues at coordinate 31,726 of VSMD01105393.1, forward strand.
TCTGCAGGAAAAATTTCTAGAAGTGGAATGGCTGGATCACAGTTATGTGTCTTTGTAAATTTAATAGATATTGTTAAACTGTTTACCAACAATCTATAGAGTATCAGTTTCCTCACACAGTGTCTTAGCAAGCGTTTCGATCTTTAACAGTGTGATGGATGAAAAATAGTATCTCAGCATTGTTTTAACTTGCAGAGTTTTTACTATGAGTAGGGTTGAAAAAATAATAATGCTATCTCATGGGGTTGTTGTGAGGATTAGATGAATTAAGATAATTAATACATACCAAGTTCTTAGAACAGCACTCAGAACATAGTAAGTACTTTACAAATGTTCACTGTTGTTACTATTATATATTTAGTGAGGGTGGGGAAAGAACAGGACACAGAGCAATATGTATAATATGCTACTATTTGTGGGAAAAATGAAATGAGAATATATATCCATATATCCATGTATACATACACATACATACTCCCATACACATGTACACATATAGATATACACACACTTATACACATATACATATGTACACACACCTATACATATATACACACCCCATACATATATACACACACATACATAAACACACAACACATATACCCCATACATATATACATGTACACACACCCATATATATACACACACCCACACATACACACCCCCATACATATATACGTATATACACACCCCATACATGTATACATCTGTATATGCACTCATACATATATACACACAACCCATACATATACACACTGTGTATATATATATAAATACACGTATGTTCGCACACTCATACATATATACACACACATATATACACATATATACATACACATCCCATACATATACACACACCTCATACATATGTGTATATACACACACCATACATGTACACATATGTACACACAGCCCATACATATATACATATGTACACCCCCATACATATACAAACACCCCATACACACATACATATACATGCCATACACATATATACACACACCATACATATATATGTACACAGGGACATATATACATATATGTGTATATATGTACTTGTGTGTATATACATAACAGTTCGCAGGAAAGATATACAAAATAGAAGACATTGCCTCTAAGGGAGGAGCTGGGTGCTGGTGACAAGAGTGAAGAGATTTTCACTGCACTTTCTTTGTATCTCATAGTTTTTAACCAGATGCAGGAATCAGTTATTCTCGAACGGCTGTACTCCTGACGTCCTCCTGCAGGGGAAGGAGAAGCTCCGGCCCCACAGCTTCAGCCCCAGTCCCCAGGAGGTGGCCACAGCCTGTTTTGCCCCCTTCCCAGCCTTGCCTCTTGAGGGCGCCAGACTCAGCCCTAGGACAGCTCAAAAGAAGGCCAGGTGGGCAGAGCTGAGGAATTGAAAGGGTTGGTGCTCATGCTCCTGCGCTTCTCCGTGTTCTTTAGAACCTATCTCTCTGTCCATGCCCCTCGAGGCAGGAGGGGGAAGGATGATGCAAGGAGGAGGGAGCCTGCACCCTTCACCACCTTCGAGACGTCCTGTCCTGCGTGGTAACGGAAAGAAGTGCTGAACTTGGGTGTCCCGGGCTTCCATCTCGCCACTGCTGTACAGGGAAGGCAGCACCCACTACCTCCCTGGCCCTCAGTGTGCTCAGAGTTAAAAGGGTTACTGACATCAGGGCGTTTGGATTAAATCGAGTGAGAAATGTGAAACCACACTAAAACTCCCCAAAGCATGATGTTAATGAGGCATGCAGAGCACAGAGCCGCCTCTGAGCCCTCCCCAGACAGGCGTCGCTGGGTGTTACCACTGGTGTCCCTCCATGGGGCACCTGCTGCCAGCACAGACCTCCAGCCCGGAGTCCCCTTCTCAGCCAAGAGAATGAATGAAACACCCTGCCCAGGCGCTACCAGATGCACACAGACTTTGGATGGAGGACAAAGAGAACAAAGACACAGTGAAGAGAGAAGCCAATTCCAAGTTTAATAAGTTTCTGCGAGAGTTTTGCAGAATGCATTGGAACATCAACCCTTGGTAAAATCCATTGATAAAAAACTTGATGCTCAGCCATGAAAAGGAAGGAAACTCTGACCCATGTTACATGAACCTTGGAGACACAAGGCAAAGTGAAATAAGCCATTCACAGAAGGACACATACTGTATGATTATTCCACTTACATGACATATCTGGAACGGGCAAAGTCATAGACACAAAAGAAGAGAGTTACCAGAGGCTCAGAGAGGGGAAATGGAAGCTATTGTTTAATGGTTTCTGAGTTTCAATTTTATATGATAAAAAAGCTCCAGAAATGGATAGCGGTGACGGTTGTACAAACACTGTGAATGTACTTAACACAATTGAATTATAAACTCAAAAATGCTTAAAATGGTAAGCTTTTATGTCATGCATATTTTACCACAATAAAAAAATCACTCATACCCCACAAAAGAAGGAAAAAAACCCAACTTAATGCTCAAAGCAAACTTTGCACAATCACCTTAGCAAATACTAAATTAGTTTGGAAATCCGGGCCCTGAAACTAAAAAAAAAAAACATCCAATCCCAAGACCATTGGTGTGGGCACAGTGTGGTGTGGAGGCCGAATGGAGTGGCAGATCTTGGCAGGAGAGGGACCCGCTGGATCTGAGCCAACACTGTCTCCTTGCCACACTGTTCAGGGTTCCCATCAGTTATTGGTGAGGAGCCACCAGACAGTGAGACCAGATGCCACTGGTCATATAGATTGAGTATTTATAGAGTATTTGTGATCGTATAGATTGGAGTCTATGTTTGCATACTCAATATCACAAAATGTATATGGTTCTTATGTCACATGTGAGGGCAGTTGTGCTAAAACAAATCCTTTTGTTGACTTCATATAGTCCTGAGTTTAAACGAAGGAGAGGACATTGAGATTCTGCTGTTTGGAGTGGACAAAATCAGGAAAGCCCCAGCCTGTCCCTTTAATAGAATTCTGGTTCAGTTTGGGTGTGTGACCCATGACTGTCCTCAGGGAGCTAAGACACCATTAAGTACCATGTGAGAAGATGGAGTGTGTCCACCTCGGCTGTGTCGCCACCTCTGTTCCTGAGGTGGACAGAGGCTGAGAAGGGAAGGGAGGCTGGAGTATGGACACAGCTCAGGGGGAGAGAGCTGGAGTCAGAAGCAGACCGTGAATGATTCTCCAAGGCCAGAGAGGAGAGGTTGCTCCTGTTGCTCACAGAATCAGCCCTTTGCACAGACAGGGTGAGTGACCACCAACACATGGGTCCCCTTGGACCTGGGGAAAGCTTGGCTGTCCGCAAGACCTGCCACCCTCACCTGCTGAGATCGGACATACCCTTCAGAGCACGACTATCCAATGGCCTGATTAAGAAGAGGAGCACATGTTAAATGTACTAAGCAACATCTCACTTTGGGGAATATATTTGTTGGGATAAAATTTGACTGTTATGACAGAGACCCAAAGCTTCCCAAATTTTATTCCCATCCACAGCATACAGAGAAAATTGTAGTAATTGTAAAGCTCACTTGAGTAGAAGAATAAGGCTGTGTCTTAGTCTGTTTGGCCTGCTAAAACAAAATACCATAAACTGGGTGGCTTATAAACAACAGAAATTTATTTCTCACAGTTTTGGAGCTGGGAAGTACAAGATCAAGGAGCCAGAAGATTCAGTGTCTGGTGAGGGCCTGTTTTCTGGCACCATCTTGCTGCATCCTCATATGGTGGAAAGGGAGCACTCTGGTCTCTTCAGCCCTTATGAGGCCACTAATCCCATCCATGAGAGCTCCACACTTAAGACCTAATCATCTCCTAGTATCATCAAGTTAGGGATTAGGTTTCTATATATTAATTTTGGAGAGACACAAACATTTAGTCCATAGCAGGTTGCTTGTGTACAGAGGCAGCTGGTCCAAGGACAGAGGGGAAATCAGTAGCTTCACACACCTGCAACCAATTTACAGCACATCAGGAAGGCCCAACATTAGTTGGGGAGCTCTGGCTTAATTAATATAAACATTTATGTCTCTCTCATACAGAAGTCTGAGTTGCTATGCTGACCCTGTTCTATGAGGCCAGCAAGGGCCCAGGCTCCATCTATGTTGTTGCTCCTCCAGCCCTAGCATGTTGCTCTCATCTGCAAGATCCAAGATGGCACACTGCATATATCCACCTTCCATCCAGAGAAGAGGGTAAATGGGAAAGGAAGCTCCCCCACTTTCAATGGTGTGTATCAGTTACCTATTGTTGCACAACAAATTACTCCAAAACTTGGTTGCTTAAAATAACAAATGTTTATTATTTCAGTTTCTGTGGGTCAGGAGTTCAGAGGTTGCAGTCAAGGTGTCATCCATGACCACAGTCATCTGAAGACTAGATTGGGGCTTGAGGATCTGCTTCCAAAATGGCTCACTCACATGGCTATTGGCAGGAAGCCTCAGCTCTTTGCCACCTGGGTCTCTCCATAGGGCTGCTTCTTTGTCTTCATGACATGGCAACTGGCTTTCCTCATAGTGGGTGATCCAAGAGATAGAGAGCAAGAAGGAAGCCAACTGCTTCTTCTGTCCACTCACAGGTGTCCATTGCTTCCACCATATTCTATGCATTAGAAGCAAGTCACTAAGTACAGAATATATTAAGGAAAAGAAATTAATGCTCCATCTTAATGAAAGAAGGAATGTCAAAGAATTTGTGTAGGTATGTAAAACTACTACAGGACACACCCATGGTCCTGGAGTTGTACACATACCTCTTCTACTCACACCCCATGGACTAGAACTCAGTCTCACAACCACAAATTGCACCATGGGGAGCTAGGATATCTTCTCTTCATTGTAGTGGCTGTACGCTCAACTAACAATTGGTGGCCTATTACTATGGGAGAGAAATGGGGAATAAATGACATTTCTGGCTCAGAAAAAGCAAAAATGCAGATATGCTAGGAAGGAAAAAAAAAGAATCCTGTGGAATATAATTTATATTTTAGGAGAGGAAAACATGTTTTTCATCACTGACACTCTTTAAAATGTTCATGACACATGGTTGAGTGAAAAATGCAGGTTGAATAACAGCATGATCCCACTATGACGATTTGCACATGTATATCTCAATGGGTGTGGAGGCAGAGGGGTGACTGCAGGGATTGTCACCAGCATAATAACTGTGGTTATCTCCAGGCGATTGGCTGACTGGTGATTTCCACATACATTTCTATGTCACTTTTGTATATCATTTACTGTTTCTCCAAAAACAGAAACGGCTATAAAAAGTATTTCTTCCTATCCTGTCTGATCAACTCACTTCCCCAAGCTGGTCTAGAGGAAGAAGATTGATGAGGACTTCCTGGCATTGTGCAGTGAGTCTGGCTGGTGAATCTGTCGGCTCTGAGGCATGCCAAGTGCAGGGCAGGCAGGTGGGGCAGGGCCAGGGGCCTGGTTAGACAGTCAGGATATGCCAGCGAACGCAGCATCAGGGCACGAAATCACAGCTGGGACCACAGGAGTGGGGAGGGGCTATGCCAGGAATCATGAGAACAGAGGTGAGAGGCTAGAGAGTCAGGCCAAAAATGAAAGTGGCCAAGGTATGGTGCTCAAGAGAATGTACCAGGGTGTGGGCAAAGGCACAGACCAAGCATCCAGGCTGAGGCCAGGATTCTCGGTTCCAATGAGCCCCAAGTTCCAGGAGAAGAGATTCCAGAAAGTGATGCTCAGTATCAATAAGCCGGTGCAGGTTGAAAAGACCTCAGGTGCCTCCCCCACCCCCAGGGCAGTGCCAGGCAGGAGCAGCCAACTGGCCCAAAGCCCCAACACAGCCACAAGGGCTGCCAGGGAGCCTGTTGCTGCCCCAGCAAGACAGTTCTCTGTCAGTGCTAACCGCAGTGCCTCCTGCTCAGGCGAGGATGGTGAATGGGTTTAATCTCGCCTGCCAGCTCTGATCTGTGAGTCATAGCTCCCTGGACTACTGGGCTGGGAAAGATTCTAAGGCCGAGCTGGAGCTCAGGAGGAACTGCTTGAGTGATTGATTAGTGATGTCTGCCAAGGCACAGAAGGAGGGTGTGGTAGCCTGAGTGTCATCACCCCAATAGCCCAGCATTTTTCCACGAGTGGTTCACCCTCACCTCCTTTCCCCTCACTTGTCAAAGCAAGGAAAAATTATCCACAGTATCACCCTTTTTATTAATATTTTGGTTGCTTTACTGCTAGAGTTTCTATATACAGAACGCCTTTTTATGTAGTTATAATAAAAAAGTACATCCTAATTGTAAATGCTTATTCCACTCAGCATTACAGCACAAGGATTTTCCTATGATTGTTGTTTAATATCCTTTTCTTTAAAAAGTAACACAAGATCATTGCAGAAAGTACAGAGAACCAACAAGAAAAAAACTTTACAAAACTTTTAATTCTAAAGCCCACAGAGAACCCCAGAGCTTGTCAGGCAGTAGCAGACCAGGAGGGTCCTCATACTAGAGCGACAGCTCTGGAACTTTCCATAAATACCAGAATTATCTGGGATGCTTTTTTAAATGCAGATTCCCTCCTACAAACTTGTTAGAAAAGGTCAGTCCTCCCCTAGCCCCCCCAAAAAACAAAAATGGGCAGAAACTATAAAGAAGATAATTCACAGAAATAGAAATTCAAGTGGTCAATAAACATGAAAAATGTTCTTCTCTATTAGGCAGGAAAATGAACATTAAAACAATGAGATGGCTTCTCTCTTCCCCAGAAGACTGGCACAAATTCAAGCGTGATAACATCTAGCATCAGCAGGGAAATGGGCATGAATTGCTACAACCTCTTGGGAAAGTAATCTGGAGTTGTTTATTAAAATTAAAAACACTTTACACGTCCATTGGACAGAACAACCTCACTTCCAGGATCTACTCTACCAAAGTAAAAACACCAGAACATAAAAATCGGTGTACAAGGATATTTAGTGAAGCTCTCATCCATTTGTTTAACAAGTATTTGTGAATCAACTACTATGGGCCAAGCACTGATTAGACATCGGGGATACAGCGGTGAACAAAACTTAGAAAATCCCTGCTCCTGTGAAGCTTACCTTCCAGAGGGAGGTGAGAGGCAGTGTCATTAAACTGACATGGCATGTCAGCTGGTGATGAGAACCTTGGAGAGAACAAAGCAGGGAAGAGAGAGAGTGAAAATGCTGGGGGGTTAGGGGGAGTTGCAATTTAAAATAGTCATCAGGGAAGCCCTCGCCGGGAAGATGGCATTTGATCTGAAGATGAAGGAACAAGCCGTGGGGACATCCAGGGGAAGAGCGTTCCAGGCAGGGGCACAGCCAAGGCAATGTCCTAGAGGTAGGCTGGGTTTGGTGTGTCAAAGAAGCACGGAGAGGACAGTGGAGGTGGTAAGGTCAAGGAGGTGCCCAGGCAGGTGGTGCAGGGCCTTGCAGGTAAGGACGTGGCTTTACTCTGAGTGGAATCTAGCCATCTCTGGGACACGAATATGAATTTGGAAGTCAAGTGTCTTCAAAGGGCGTCGCACCCTGAGTGAGTGAGGAGAGAAAACCACAGAGGCCGGAGGGCTGAGCCCCAGGACCTGCCAACAGCAGAGTGACCGGAGACGGAGCAGCCAGAGGAGCAGAGACAGGTGGACAGCCTGAGCTCGCGGAGCTGAGTGAAGGAAGGAGCTCAGGGCGGGGAGTGGGCAGCGGCAGAGATCTGATATATCAAGTCCGTGAGGACTGAGGATTGACTTGGCATCATGGGCTTCCTGAAGGAGAATGGCTGGAAGATGCCAGTTCTGGGGAAGGACTTGGATCATTGAGGGTGGGGACTCGGACGAGCCCCTCAAGAAGGGAAGTGGGAAGAACCGCTGAGAGCAAGGAGGGACACAGGTGGCAGCTGACAGGCCTGGAGGAGCAGCTGCGGACGGGCAGCTGTGTTCTGAGAACAATGGGGCACCATGTGTCCTTGAGCTCCCAGGCAGGCACCTCTCACCAGGGGCCAGGAGGAAAGCAGATCCCTGTGTTAATTAAGGCTCGTCAACAGCCAGGTCCTGCTTGCCAAGCCCCTGCCTCTGAGGGAGCGTTCAGGCAGCAGGGACAGGCTCTGGCTCTTTGGGACAGTGCTCAGGCCTGGAGGAGGAAACGAGCCCTGACTAAGGCCCGGCCAGAGGAAGGCCACAGCCCTGGGAGGGGCCCAGAGGGCCTGGGGAGAGGACAGGCCAGCTGAGGCCAGCACTGAAGGAGAAAAGCAGATGGAATGAAACGCCTCTTCCTTCCTGTTATGGCTGATGCCCGATGGGGCTGGGCAGGCTTTAAATGATGAATTTAGAGTAGAATTACTTAGATTTTTAACTCAGCCTGGTGTTGAGTGAGCCGATATTACCTAGAGAGAGAGAATTATGTATTAGTCATCATGTCTTCCAACCACTTATTTTGCAAAGGGAGAAACTGAGGCTCAGAGAGGGGAGTGACTGGCCCTGGGTCACACAGCCAGCGAGTGGCAGGCTAGGAACCAGTGCCAGGGCCGCCCCTGGCCCCCTGTGACAACCTGCATGCCAGAGGGTGCCCAGCAGATGATGCTGCCACGAGAATCCATGCATTGAGGGAACCCACCGGGGACGGAGAGCAGGATCCAGGAGAGGCCAGAGGGCTGGGGTAGTGCAGGGCAGACCGAGAGGCCTGGCTCGGAGAGGGGTGGGCTCTGGGGAAGGAAGGGGGGTCCTGAGGACAGATCCGGCCCAGCGGGAGAGGGAGACAAAGCCCTGTATGAAGGCAGGCCTCAAGGTGGGCTTGGGACCTGGGAGTGAGGTGCTTACCAACAGCCCCCGCCTTGTCCTGTGAGCGAGGCACTTTGCATCCCTCCCTCTGAACAGCTTTGGGCTGGAGAAGCTCTGCACCTCGCAGGGTTCCCTCACTGTGTGTTGGGCTCCAGCTCCTTACTCATGTCAGGCCCAGAACACTCATCCCACTTCATACGTCCGTCCCTCTCGCACCTGAGTCTCCATGGGGCTCTGCAGGACAGCCCAGGGGCTGTGGTGGGCTGGGCAGGGCCCTGTGGGCTCACCCTGCAGCCCCTCGCCAGGGTGGAGAATCGGGAGGAGCTCTCCCGGCACAGGCCACCCACGCTGCATTGATGCCTCAGGTCCTGAGGGCCACCCTGCGCTGCGGAGTTGAGCCAGACACGGTCACTCCCTTCCAGGGCTGCGGGGCCCCAGCAGAGATGCACAGAACCAGCGTGAGGGAGAGAGCAGGTGTCCAGGGAGGCCCAAGGTAGAGGGAGGTTTGGTCCAAGGTTAAAGGACCTTTAGTTGTGCGGTAGGTCTGGGGTCTGTGGAGGTGACCTTTAACCAGATTAGAAGGGTGAACACCCATTTAATTTGTAATTTGCTTAGAGATGCTCCATTGTTTTTTTGTTTTGTTTAATGACTCTGGAAAGTCTTTGCTCTTTCAAATAATTCTCTGGCTCAAAAAATAATTTCTCAGGAGAAATCTAGCTGTTCCAGACTCTGTGTGGCAGTAGAGCCCACGTGGGGAGTTTTAGTCTGACCCTGAACTCCAGCATGCGAGGCTGGACAAGGCAGATTGCCCAGCTGAGAGGGACCTCGGAAGTCTGGGGCCACTGCCTACTTGTACTCAAGAGGTACAAGTGGGAAGGGGGAGTCACTGTTTTTTGTTTTGTTTTATTTTGTCTTTTAGACAGAGTCTCACTCTGTTGCCCAGGCTAGAGTGCCGTGGCGTCAGCCTAGCTCACAGCAACCTCAAACTCCTGGGCTCAAGTGATCCTACTGCCTCAGCCTCCCGAGTAGCTGGGACTACAGGCATGAGCCACCACGCCCAGCTAATTTTTTCTATATATATTTTTAGTTGGCCAACTAATTTCTTTCTATTTTTAGTAGAGACAGGGTCTCTCTCTTGCTCAGGCTGGTCTTGAACTCCTGACCTTGAGCGATCCTCCCACCTCGGCCTCCCAGAGTGCTAGGATTACAGGCATGAGCCACCGCGCCCGGCCAGGAGTCACTGTTTTAATAGACACAGAGTTTTTGTTGTCAATGATGAAAAAGTTTGGGGTATAGATAGTGGTGATGGTTACACAACATTATTAATTTATTTAATGCCACTGATTGTACCCTTAATGGTTAAAATGATAAATATTATTTTACCTATATCTTACCATAATAAAAATGTTTAAAGGAATAAGTGCTCATATAAGTTTGAGAGGCACTGAGTTCACAAAGTTAAATGAGTTTTCCTATTGCAGGACTTTTCAGAGCCTTTACGAAGGGGATATATTATATTATGCTGCGGTCCTCAATGGACAGGATCATTGAATCCTTTGTTCTTAAAAGGCCTACTCTTATTCATCTTAGAACTAGTCCCCGAATTATAATATTGGGTTTCTTAGGCTGCCTCTCACACCAGAGTCTGGAAGAAGCACTGAAATCTTAGTCAAACCTCTTGTCCTGATTTTTGTTTAGGAATTAAAGGTCAGTGTAGCTATTCCCCCCAACCCCCACTGAAAAAATAAAACTTGCTTTTTTTGTTCTATTTTCTTCTCCAAAAATGGAGATTTCTTTCCTGGGCCTTGGAAATATTTTGAGTTCTTTATTAAAAAAAAAAAAAAAAAAGTGTGTGTCTGTGTGTGTGCAGGCCTGCCAGAGGGGAATTTTCTAGAAACTTCTGGTTGTGGCGTTGGAAACGAAATCCCAGGGGATGAAAGCATGTTGTCTGTGGGCCAGATGGCTTGGGAGGTGGTTTGGGGCATGGGCTTGGCTCAGCCTGTCTCCTAGGGAGGGGGCAGGCTCTGTCCTGTTCCCTACTCTCCCGTGTGTGGCCCATCTGCCGCCTTTGGACAAGCCTTGGTGACAGGCGATCCTGAGGGGAGCACTGTGGCTGGCCCAGGGCGACGCATCTTTTCTCTCCGAGGCAAGAGCCTGGATACTCGACTGAGGGCGAGTGAGTGCCCCAGCCAGCTGCCTGTGTTTGCTCATAATCTGGTCATTAGCCACCAGTTTTCATACCCAGGGAGGGGGCAGGAGAGGATGTTAGAATGAAACAAAAAGCCTGGATTTAAGCACCAGCTGTGGGACAACCTCGGGTGAGTCACAGCCCAGAAATGTGGCGTCAGGGAGTGGAGCCAGGGGGGAAAATGTTATAACTGCCGGAAACATGATGAACCTGTCAAAAATACATGAAATTAGCTGCATAAATTAGTAAGTAAAAGGCAAAGTCCTGCTTGGTTTTTTTTTTTTTTTTTTGGTGAGTGTACACATTTAAAGAAATTCCTCAAGAGCAGGAAAAATAATTCCTCTACACACCACTGCCTCCTGTGAGTGATATTTCAGGGAAATTCAGGAAAGTTTTCTGTGTTCCCTTGAGTTGACCCAGGGTACAAAGAAGGGAACCGCCATAGGGAACAATTGAGGGACAGATGACAAATCCACTGGACTCAGGAGATCAAAGCCAGAGACAACCATGTGGACAGAAGTGTCCTGGGAATCCTCAGAGACCCGGGGTGATGCTGGCTTGCTCCCACTGACACAGAGCGGGGGCGATGTTTTTATTGATATATGAAAAGGAAAGGCAGGCTCTGAGGACAGGAGGGGAGCACCTACATCATTGCTGTCCGGTTGAGTAGGGTCTCCCTGTCCTCCCCAGGTTTTGGGACTGAGAGAAAGAGAGTTCCCAGGGGATCCAGGCACCGTGAGATTTGATGCAGGGGAAAGTTAGGACAAAAAGGAACTATTTCCATTGCAGCAAACAGCAAGGTCCAGAAAGAATCTTGTTTCCTGGGCAGTCAGAGCAAAGGAAACAGGGACATGACTGAGAAAGAGGGACTGCTTAATGACGTCTCAGGGCAGAACTCAGCCACACTGGAGATGGCCAGACTTGGTGAGGACTAGGGAATCACGGAGACCTGGAGGAGATGACTGACTGGTGGCACCATCCGTGATGACAGGGAGCTATGGAGCATGAACTACAGCTTGGAGGAGGTCAAGGGCACACGCTTATTTTGGAAATAAACCTCCATCAGCCATGGCAGGGAAGGACCAGAAGGGAACAGAACGGGGACAGGGAGGCCAGTCAGGAGGCAGCTACATGGCCCCAGGAGCAATGATGAGCTTGGTTCTCTATAAAGAGTGTAGAGGCCCAAGGCTGGGCTTCTCTCTGCTCCCGACCTTTCTCCCTTCGAGCCTCTCTGGAGCCTTGTAAAAGGCTGGTCTGGCCTGAGTCCCGTTTCCTTAAAGGATCTTGAGTAAATGAGGTGCTTGGTAGTTATTTGTGGAAGGAAGAAAACAAAAATGAGTGAATTACCATATTTTCCATTTTTTATTCATTCATTCAACAAAGAAACCCATATATACACTTTGCAAGGCCCTTTTGCGGATTTAGAGTTGAAGTTGACCCAATCTCTGCCCTCCAGGAATTCACAGTGCCATCCAGAGATTAATGTGCCCACGTATCTGTAAAGCAAAGTCATTATTTATCAATCTAAGTTCCTTGGGGTGCCTGGCTTCAGGGAGGCAGACATAGCTTGTCAGGGCTCCAGGGCACCAGAAGGGAGACTCAGGGGAGGGTGAAAAACAGTGGGGCAAAGAGTGAAGCCAGCCCCCTCCCTGCAAGGGCCCCTGTGCCTGGCAGTCCTCCTGGGGCCGGGAAACAGCAGCTGGAAGGTGGCAGGGCAGCAAGAGGGCAGAGTGAGAACGGCAGTGCAAATCCGCGTGAAGGGAATACTTGGTCATGTCCGAGTCTTTCTGTTTGTCACCTGGGTTGCTGGCAATGACCACTTTGTGGCTCAGGAAGCAGCATGGGAGAGAGGCAAGCGGAGCCCCTGCTCCAGCTCCTCAGCCAGCTTCCCACGGCTGACCACAGCACGGTGCCTGTCACCCTACCTAGCTGTCCCTGTGCCTCTGCCCTGGGTCATGGGCAATCCCTTGAGCAGAGAGAGGCTCTGTCTGTACCTGCAGCTCCCAGCATAGTCCCTGCACCTGGCTATTGCACTCAGTGCCTGGCTCTGGGACCTGCCCACTAGTGCCCCCAGTGGCTGAGAAAGGGGAGATCAGCGAGGGTGGAGTAACCAGGAAAAAATAGAACAGTACAGGGCCTTGAAGGATATGGCCATGGGGACAGGAAAATATAGTGTAGGGAGATGGACACCCACTTGGGAACCTCTTCTCCAGAATTTAACCCTCTCCTCTGGGACAGTCCAAGCCAGCACACAGCCTGAGAACACGAGTTTTTGAAGGGTCTTGCAAAGCGTGGCCTATGAGCTGAGGTCTCCAACTCCTGGAGACCTTCTTTGTGGGTTTTGTCCTGGGGAGAGCAGGAACCTGGCACGCAGACATGCGGATGTGTGTGCACACGTGGGGCTCCAGGTGGACACACCCACGCAGGTCCCATGGGCCCCTGGAGAGGATCCCCTTGTCCCCTTTCTGGCCTGTGCCTGATGACCCAGAACAAAGATAAAGCAAGCAGGGTGTGCCACAAATATATCCACGGCTGGCTCTGATCCCAAACTCTCAGCAGAAAATGCTCTCCCAAGCCCACACGAGGCAGTTTTTCAAATTTTATATTCTGCTGAGGGTCTTTTTGCATGGCTGCTTGCATAAAACTGTTTAGAATATTGCCAGAATATCGCAGAGGCCCATGTCTTGTAATCCTAGCACTTTGGGAAGCTGAGTTGAGGGGATTGCTTGAGGCCGGGAGTTCAAGACCAGCCTGAGCAACACAGTGAGACCTCGTCTCTACAAAAAATTTAAAAGTTAGCTGGGTGTGGTGGCATGCACCTGTAGTCCGAGCTACTCAGGAGGCTGAGATTGGAGGATCCCTTGAGCCCAGGAGTTCAAGGTTACAGGGAGTTATGATTGTGCCACTGCACTCCAGCCTGAGTGACAAAGTGAGACCCTATCTCAAAAAATAAAATAAAATAAAATAAAATATTGGCAGTGGAATTTGAATCTATCTGAAATGGATGTCCCTTTACTGGGGATGTACACATTATGTGTCTGGGTGCACATGTGCACATGAGAGGGAGTAGGAATGTGCGTGCATGTGTGTGCATAAGAACACAAGTTGCTGTACTGAGGGGACAGCTGGAAAAGGAAAGCATGAACTTATCATTCATGTACATACATACATGTACACACATACACACATCCATCTACATTTCTGGCACAGCCTGTATCCCACATCAGTGGCTCTAAATCACGTCCTTGTCAGAGACCTGAGCCCACTCAGACCAGTGGCTCCCAACCTTGCCTGCACATTGAAATTGCTTGTAAAAATCCCAATGATCAGGCCATACCCCAGCCCATTATATCAGAATTTCTGGAGATGGGACTTTGGCATTAATACTTTATATCAATATTTAATAATCTCCTTAGATGATTCCAGGACTGAGTACTCCTCTGGATAAAAAGCCTTTCTCCTATTCCTCTGCTCAGAAAACTTCTACTCAACCTTCAAGACCCAACTCCCATGGCCCCTTTCCAGAAAAGCCCTTCCTGATACCTCCCGCCCTCCTGCTACCACCAGGGAGAGTTAGTTCTCTCTTTCCTGAGGCTCCCAACAACACTTTAGTCACCCGATTGCATCACAATTATTTGCTTGTCTGCCTGTCTGTCCCATCCCCTGCACAGAACCATGAGCTCTGTGACGACACGCACTCTGTAGGACCCTTCTCTCCATTCCCAGTGCCTGCTTAATGCCTGGCACGCAGCTGGCGAGCAACAGACGCTTCAGAATAAAAGGGAGCTATGTAATGCAGACTGTGAGCAGAAGGATGGGAAGAGAAGGCCACAGGTTGTTGCTAAGTGGCACGGCCGTGGATCTTGAGCCCAGCAGGGGACAGCAGTACCTCCCACACCCTTTAGTAACAGAAAGGGGTCTCTTATGCTAACAGCTTGGTTCACATTTCCTGCTTCCCTAGGAAGAGCCACCAGGGTTACTCAGAGGTTCAGAGGGACAACCTAGTGGTGCTGTTACCTGAACCTGGGGTCTCAGGGTGGCTAACCCTTCCTAACTGTCCCCTTCCTAACATTCCAAGCCTGTTCTGTCCTGCCTGCTTCTAGGGCACCTTTGCTCTGAGGAACACTTGGAGCAGCCTGCGTCCTGTTTCTGGGCCATCTCAGGGATCCAGGGACAGCCCATATGCCTTGGTCCTTGGTAAAGAGCCAAGCCTGAGAAACCCTAGTGCAAGAGAAGGGGGCTCTGCAGCTGGCCAGCCCCAGCGCCCACCCAGGAGTCTGAGAGGCCAAGAAGAGAAAGTGCCACCAGGTGAAACCAAGGGACGGACTGTGTGTCCTGCCTGGCTGCAGCCTCTGGCTGTCCCTCCCCTCTCCCTGAGCAGCTCTGCCCCTTCTGCCCTAATAGTGCTGGCCCATTTCTTACCTTACCACCCTCACCATCCCTAGTGGGCCTTCATTGTCCCTATCTTAGACAGGACTACTAAGGTGGAGTGACAGGCCAAGGTCACATAAAGACTTTTTGGGACCGGCAAGGGGCTGGAAAGGGTTTGAGAGCACAGGATTTGGAGTGAGGCCATCCTGATTCAGGAACTGGCTCTGTCGCTGGCTGGCTAGCTCCTTGAGGCCTCAGTTTCCTCATCTGTAAAATGGGATTAATAATAGTGGTCCCTGTCTCATGAATTCATGGTATGGATTAAGTGAGGTGTGAAGTGGAGAGGACTCCTCACATGTTCCTAACCAGGCCTGGTCACTAGTCCAGGCTGAGGCTATGGTGGGCACCCCCTCCACGCCCTTCCACACATGCGTACACACACACACACACATTCACACACTGCCTGCTTCTGAAGGGCTCTCAACCTCCAGGTGGAGACCAACCTCCTCCCTCACCACTCCCCCGCCAATGACCAGTCGAAGTCCTGGCCACCCACAGAGTCCACTCAACACAAGTATTTTCTTTACATGTTTGGGCTTTTACTTCAATTTGAAGCAGATGGATGAGCACAGATGTGAACAGCTCTGGCCTTCTGAGCACAAGGAAGGAGCAGGCCTTGGCTTTGAACACCCCCCTCCCCACATACTGGTCCATGCCCTGTCCCCCCGTCCCTCTGCCCCTCCTGAGCAACCTGTGGCCTCCAAGCAGAGTGCCATCTGGTTGCTCAGCCACAGAGAGCACTGGGGAGGGGTGGCGACTGGGGGAGCAAGCACCCTCGGGCAGTGCCCTGGGGCAAGGCGTTGGGGTGAGAGATGAGGCCATATTTCTTTCTTCCACCCTTACTCCCTTCCTGTGAGTGTCAGGGCCAAAGGGCCTGGGCCCAGAGAACGCTGCGAATCGAGGCCAGTGCCTGGGCAGCTGGTGGGTGGGAGAGAGGGGCAGGGACCTCAGGCCCTACCCCCACCCCCAGGCGCCCCCGGCCTCCCTCTCCCAGCGTCCAGGCTTATCTCGCACCCAGCCAGCGCATGGCGAGTGCGGAGCACGCAGGGTCAGGGGCCCGGGCTTCCAGAGGCCATGCGCCCATGCCTTCCATGAGTTCCTGGTGGAACTGCCGACTCGTCCTTGGCTTGAGATGGGACTCAGGCCACAGGAGGGACACAGGTCAGAGCGACAGTGCGGCCTCGCTGTTGGGTTGCATCACCCCGTTTTGTTCAGCGTCTCTGTTGAATCTTTGGCAATGGATTTCTGCAGCCAGGCGGCGGGCCTCAGGCCCCGAGCAAGGGGGAGGCTGAGCCCTCCCGCCCCCCGGCAGAGGGCAAAGTGCGAAGTAACCTCGGAGTGGCGGGGTGAGGGCCGGGGCCGAGGGCTGGAGGGAGGCATGCCCTTCTGACCCTGAGAGGCGGCGGGCTGAGCATCTGGCGGCATCTTGCAGAAGACGACCGGGCTGGACTTGGCGAGCTCGCCGTCTCCTCGCGCCGCGCTGGGAAGGGCCCGCAGCAGCGTCCTCAGTCTAGCCCGCGGCGGTCACTCCTGAAACAAATGACCAGCCGTTAGAAGCAGCCCCTATTCATCCCGATTCCTGTTTCTGGAAGGCCAACCGGTGCCAGGTGCTGACAGCCACAGCACAGCCTCTCACTTTATCCCCGCAGCGGCCCCGCAGGGGCTCATATGGCCCGAGCAGGGGACTTTACCTTCAGGGGTTCAGTAAGTGGCAGGGTCAGGATTCGAACCCAGGACTGGCTGTCTGCAGAGCCCACACTGCCCCTTCTCTCCCCTCCTGGGCATTTCAGAGCCCCTGATGTTTCTGATCGTTTGAGGGAAGGCGTAGGCCTCCAGAAGCTCAGGGACACCTGGTACTGACACCACAGTCCCAGGGTCACACCCCTGAAGGCTCTCAGAGTCAGGCCGGTCCCCACCCCGGGGTGCAGGGCTCCCCTGCAGGCTGGTCAGCACCACTGGAAAGGCCGTCTGTGGCTCCTTGGCCCCTACGCTGTTCAGACAAGAGCACTACACCAGGCGTCACAAGCCCAACTTTAGTGGCAGCACATTCACCTGCAGGCCGGGTGACCTGAGACAAGGCGCTTAATTTCTCTGGGCCTCAACTTCCTCATCTGTACAATGGCCCAGCCAGAGCAGATCAATGATTTTCAAGCTTTCTTTTAAGCAGTAGAACGAAGTCTGTGGAACCCTAACACAGAAAACAGATAAGCATGGTTCTGTTTGGAGTAGTGGGGTGCGGGACATTCAGAGAGGGAGACCCAGAGTCCTACTGCATTCCCTCTGACAAAGAGTTCGGGACATCTCTGAGACTCCATGGTGCTAAGGAGCACGGTGCGGGCGCTGCTAGGTTAGACCTTTTTTAAGTTCCTCGCAGCCCTGACCTGCAGAAACTTCACTTCGGCAGTGGAACTTGATGTTGCTCTTGAGAAAACCGAGTGGACAGGAGACGAGGGCTGCTTTAGCCCTCTGGGGCGGGGGGGGGGGGGGGGGGGGGGAGGAATTCTGTGAGGGCTCCAAGTCCACCCAGAAGATGAAAAAGAGTAATGACAGTCCCTTAACCTGGTACAGCAGCTCCAACTACTTCTGTTTCGATCCAGGCACCAACCTGAACCAACAGCTAAGCAGTGACTTTCAAAGCAAAGCATCTGCCGGGCACCTCCCACATGCCAAGGAGGTGACACGCCAGACACCCCACCAAAAGGGCGAGCCACCCCCGGCTCAGAGAAGGACGTGCTGGAGGTTGCCAGCCCCAGGGTTTGAATCCAGATCGGCAGCGTTGGTTCCACCACACAGAGGCCCTTCTCGCCGAGGCGGAGGCTCGGGGAGCCGGGCTGGAGCCAAACCGCGACGCCGGAGGGCTGCTAACCACAGGCCCCGGTGAGCCGCGCGGGCCGGGCCGCCAGCCCATCGGCAAGGCTGGGGCGAGGCTGGAAGTGGGGTCCGAGGAGGGCGAGGGAGCCGGGCCAGGGGGAGGGAGGGCTCTCCAGCTAATAGTGGCTGAGGAGGGAAAAAAGGGAAAGCGAAGGCGGGAGCATCTTGATGTGGTGAAGCCCGCTGTGCGCGCCGGCCCCAGCAGGAATCTGCTTTTTGTTACCGAGGCTGAGCAGGAGGATTAAGAAGCGGAAAGGAAACCCGTGGGGATGGCACTGGGTCTGTGGTCCACGCGGTGATTCACAGCCCTCGTCATCCTGGCGCTGGCCGCCGGGGCGGGCCCTGCCACGGATGGGCCCGAGTGCCGAGGGCAGGCTGGGGTGGCGGGAGCCGCGCTACTGGCCACGCCGCAGAGGTGGCCCGGCCAGCCAGGCCCAGCCCCAAGCCCTCTGTTGGTTCTCAGACCCTGCTGAAGCCACCTCCACCACCCAAGATTAAGGGAGACAGGGGTTTCTCTCACTGAGGCCCGACCTCCAATTCTCGACCGCACCCTAATTCCTGGTGTCTACGCTGGACCTGCATTCCTACCACCCACCTCGGCCCGGGAATCCCAGCACACACATCCTCCGTGCATGGAAGTCGTATGCCCGTCGGAATGTGGTAGGGAGAACACTGGGAGGCCTTAGGTGCCATGACCTTCTCTGCAGTTAAGCAGCTGTGCGACCTTGGGTAACTCATTCTCCCTCTCTGTGCTTTAATTCCTGCATGTGTACAGTGACGGGGGTATAAAGAGATTAGCATTCCCCAAAGGGTGTTCTGCTGAGCACCAGCCAGGTGAGGTATCCCGTGAGTCTGGGAAGCACCACAGACCTTGCCTTCATCTTGGAAAGTCACTGTGTATATTAGCATATTAAAGGCTCTGAAAAGTCCTGAAGTGTGGCTTTATTTACCCAATTTTTCCAACTGATTTGACCATGTAATTGCGACTGCATTGTGAGGAGCAGAAATTCACTTCCACCCTCCAATAAAGGGAAGCTTATTTAAGGCCACAAAAGAGCATTTCACAGAGGCCAGGGAGAAGGTCTCGGGCAAGGCGGAAAAGGGCCTAGCAGGGCCCATGCCCTACCCTCGAGGTGCCAGCGCTTGGCCACTGGCAGGTAGCCACTTCTTTCCTGCCTGGCCACCCCCGCCCGGCTCCCAGCATGCCAGCCCTGGGGGCCCAGTGGAGGAAGCCGGCTGGTCCCGCCCAGGCCAGACTTCTCCCCCTAGACCAATCAGCGGTGGCGGAGGGACAGGAGACAAATGTGCCAGTGACACCTCCTCACAAGGGACTATGTGGGAGAGGGTGAGGTGCATAGTTGCAGACTCGGGGAAGAGCAAGTGGCCCCGACTGCGACACCACACCACAGAGCCCCTCTCTTGTAAGGCCTGGCAACGTCCTGTGTCCGCCCGTGTGAGGAGCACAGTGCAAGAGGACTGCACCCCTCCAGCTCTGGCCTCGGGTGGGTTTTGTGTGTGTGCTGCGGGCCGAGGCTCTGGCACAGCTCACCCTCTGGCTCGACGCCCTCAGAGCCCCCTCTGCCACAGAAGATGGCCTTTAAACAACAGGTTCTGCTGCTAAAATGAACGTTGAGAAGGACTAGATGAGACTTTGTTGGTCCCTATCAGCTGGTCCCACAGGCTGAGCCAAACTAATCTGGTCAGTGCGGCAAAGTGGTTGAGTCTGTCACAATCAGAAGTCATCTTTTCATCTGTTCACTTGCTGTGGTGGGAACGCCAGCTCCACAGGGCAGGGTCACAGTCTGCTGTAGCCCCGGCACCTAGAACAGTGCCTGGCCCACAGTCGCATCTCAATAAACACTTGTTGAACCAGTGGATAACTACCTCCAGTCACAGGCATTTTATTTAGCATGCCTTTTATATACCACGGAATATTTTTCCTATTTCAAATGTAACATTGGAACATTTTTGTTGTTATGAACCCTGGAAGAATTTTGCATCTTTTTTGCTTTTGTTCATTTCCAGTTTTTTTTTTTTTTTTATTTCTGACTATACCTCCTTGGCATACTAAGCTTGTCTCTGGCTTTAAGCACAATTTTTTCCTGTCGTGATCACTACTATATAAAAATTACAAGGTAATTTTACCACTTTGGAGGAATCTAATAGATGATTTTATCTGCCTTCTAAGTTACTTTACTTTTTAAATTTATTATCAGTCTATGATGCCCACTTTACCTACTTTACCACTTTTCACTATTTTCAAATTACACATTTTTATATATTTAATCAATTTGGATACAGCCTTCTACACGTAGAAAAAAGGAACATCCAACAGGATTGAAATCCTGACAGTTTTTTTTTTAATTGGTCTGTCCTAAAAAGAGCAATTAGATTTCAAATGTTATTTTAAAACTAAAGTATGAAAGAAAAGCAGAGAGGGCATGGGAGAAATATTTTCCAAAACCCACGCTATTAAGCATTATTTTGCCTTTCACTTTTAAGTACACCAATATGTGGGCTAGAAAGGGGGCTGCATGTTTGGCTCTGAATGCTGCTCTTGACTCAGACTGGGGTTCATCTTGGCCCCAAAGCCAGATGTGGGGTCCTGGGCAGGCCAGCTAACCTCTCCAAACCTCAGTTTCCTCATCTTTAAAACGAGCACGGCTGTAGCATCCACCTTCTAGGTCAGCTGCAAAGAATCAATGGGACAACCAAGCCACCACTGCAGCAGGGCCCGGCGCACGGGGAAGCCCCTGAAGGCGCTGGCTCAAGTTCCTGAAAAGGACAGTGGGTCCTCGGTCTCACTATTTCACTAACTAGTGTTTGGAAAGTGTCAAAACAAATAACCAGAAATAGTCACTTTGAAGCAACCGTCCTCTTGACCAATTTGCTTTCAACCAACTCTTTAAAAACAAAACACAATTTTGAAAATTACATAGATAGTGTCTATCAACTGACAAATGGACAAACAAAATGTGGCCTATTCGCACAGTGGAACAGTACTTGGCCATAAGAAGGAATGGAACACTGATACAGCCAACACTATGGAAGAGCACCGTAAACATCAGGCTAACTGAAAAGCAGCCCAGCGACAGCAAGCCATGTATTACACGATTCCATTCACGGGAAATGTCCCAAACGGGGACATCTACAGAGACAGAAAGATTAGTGTTGCCTGGGGCTGGGGATCGGATGTCAGCTAAAGCTATGGGTTTCTTTTAGGGGTAATGAAAATGTTCTAAAATGGACTGTGGGGATGGTTGCGCTTATCTGTAAATATACTAAACATAATAAAAACCATGGAGTTATATGTTTTTGATGGCTGAACTATATTTTAATAAAGCTGTTAAAATTTTCATCATATAATGTGTTAATTATGAAAAAATTAGAAAATACAGAAGAAAAAGATTTCAGTCATCCCAATCTGTCCACCAAGAGGAAAACCACTGGCAACACCTGGGTGACTACTGTTCCATGTGCCCTTGCTGTGCATAGATGTCCATATACAACATTTTATGAAAGTGGAATTATGTTGTACAAACATCCTAAGCTGGTGTTTGTGTTTTCTTTAACATTCAAGCCTGTGTGTCCCGGCATTTGACAGATGTGTTTTCACATCTTCTCCGAGGGCCTGGCTTTGCAGCAGTTATTCTGGGCACAGACACAGGCCTGGGCTTCAGGCCTCCAGACTTCCCAGGGAACTGGAAGCAGGTATGGATCGGTCCACCCCCAGCGCCTCCCGCCCGCCTGGCCTGGGCGCCATGGGTGACAGGCAGGAAATTTATGAGCAGTTGGAGTTGGCTGCTACTCACCAGGCGTGGGAGCACGGCGTGAATCAACCGTCACGCTGTGTCCAGGCAGGGAGGGCCCTCAGAGGTCCCAGGCGTCTAAGAGTTTGACAGTTATGGCCAGAGCCTTCAGTGAGCCAGGGGAGTCTTTCTGGGGCCCATGCAGTGGAAGAAAAATTCATTTATTCAATAATGATTTATTAGTCCCTACTAGGTGCCAGCTCTGTGCTGGGCACTGGGGTCCAAGGCCCTGCTCTGGTGCAGCTTGCAGTCTGGCCTGGGGAAAAGCTGGGAACCACTGTCACTAGTCAGAGCTATCACTTCTGCCCAGTCCTTTCTGTGTTCCTCAGGGTTGCTCACCGGAAAGGAGGGCATCGCCATGGGCTCCCAGCCAGTGACAGCTGTCCCGCAGGCCAGGAGCACGGTGGGGCCAGTGGTCAAACCTCTCATTCACTGAAGCCAGCGGATGTGTTCAAATCCCAGAGACAGCCAATGACGTGCATGACATGCCTGCCACATCAGATGATGTGGAGGATGAGAGCAGGTCGCCTGGGGGCCCCAGGCGGTGCTAAGGAGGTGGGTCCCAGACGCCCTAGGCAAGCATTTGCTGAGCAGCCCCCAAGGACTGTGGCAGAACCTGCTTGGAGCTGGTCCCACCACTAAAATGGAAGCTCCAGGAGGGCACAGGGCTGCCAGCTGTGTTCCTGCCACCTCCCCAGTCCGGGATAATGAGGGTCTGCTCAAGTCCAACTGATTATATCCCACCAGCCCCACCCCACCACAAGCTGGGACAAACGAGTGCCTCCTCTGAACTCCCGAAGCACTTTACCCAACTCTTCCGACGTCCCTTTGTGCCATGAATTATTGTCAGTGTGACTACCATGGCCCCTCGCCCGCCCCACAGGCCTGTCCCAGTGCCTGGGAACAGAAGAGAGGGTGTCGGCACTTACTGCCACCATTTACTGAGGGCAGCCACGTGCCCACGCCCCTGATGGTCCCTTGCATGCACCGTCCTACGCAGTCCCTGGGAGGTGCCTGTCGCTGCTTCCATTTTGCAGATGAGGAAATGGAGGCCTGAGTGGTTGCCTCACTTGCCCTAAGCCATGAGGCTAAGATGCGGCAGAGCAAGGCAGACCCCTCAACCCCTAGAGACCTCGATTTCTTCAGCAGCAGACAGAACCGGCAGGTCCACAAGCCATCGACCCAGCTGCCACCTCCTTGGTTCTAAGAAAATCTTGGCCATCAACTCTTGGAGCCGAAGGGAAGGCAGCTGGCAGTGAGAGGCCTGGCACCCCCAGAGCCAGGGCCAGAGCTCACAAGGCCCACTGGGCCTGCAGGGCACAGCCGGCCCGTGCTGACGCCTTCTTGGGCTGCAGGCCACTCTCCCTGGCTGCCGAGCTGTTTCTCTCTCTGTGCTCTGCCTGTGTGACTCTGTGCCAACTCCTTCTTGGCCTCTTCTTTGTTTGCTTCTCCACGTCCATCAGTCTATCTGTCGTTCTGGCCCCCGCCCCCCACCCACCCTCCACACGGGCAGTGTGAGAGTCGAGCTGGCCCGGGAGAGGCCTGCAGGCTGCTGCTGCGGCTTCCCATCTGCTTCCGTCTGAGATACTCTCCTGCCACCCCACTGCATGCTGCTCCTCCAGACCCAGCAGCTCAAAGCTCCAAGGCCTTCCCCATAGCCAGAGGAGGCGCCCAGGCCAGAGGGGGCAGACAGCTGGGGAGACGGTGGCCCAGCTGGGCAGACCTGCCCAGCAGGCCTGACTCATGACCCTCACACAGACACCCCCGCCTCCCCAACCCCAGTGCGAGGGCCCCTGTCAAGCCTGCCTCCTCTGGGCTGGGAACTGCTGTCATCACTCAGTGCCTCCTCGCCCCAGTCCTTACTGCAAAGTGACAGCAGGGGGTGACAGGCACCAACCAGACAAGCCAAGTCATGCCAAAGTGCTAGCCGTGAGCCCTTGCAAAGACCACCCTGTGTCTCTGGCAGACTCCCGGGAAGGAGCCTAGCTGTGGCTATTTCAGGACCAGTGAGGGCACCAATAGGGTGGCTGGGAGAGCCCACAAGCCCTTGAGCAGCCCAAATAATTCAACGATTTCAGCAAAGATAGCGTGCACTCCATGCAGAAGCAGTTTTAAGATGAGAAAACACCTCTTCTAGCCTCTTCCATCGTCCCTAAGCCCCTCCCATACCTCGATTCTGGAGCCACCTCGGTATCCAGGTGGGAGTGGGGACATCTCTGATCAGGTGCCTCTTTTCTCACCACCACACACACACCCACACACGTGTGTGCACATGCACACACCCACCAGCAAGCAACATGGCACAGCGGTTAAGCGTGCCTGCCGTGGCATCAGATGGCCTGTGTTTGAATACTGACTTCCCCAGTCTACCAGCTGGGTGACCTTGAGCTTAACCTTTCTGCACCTCAGTTTATTTACCTATAAAATGGCAATAATAGTATCTACTGCATGATCTCGTCAAGAAGATTAAAAAACACGACCACAGAGCGGAGCACTGAGCCACACGTCGGAGCACACACGCGCGTGTTGCGAGTCCCCAGACCCCCATTCCCCCCTCAGCAACTGGAGGCAGGAACTGCGTCTCCACTTCAGATCGCCAGGGCTCCCCACACGGCACAGAGGAGCTTCCCATTAGATATCCGTGGAAGACAGCCGGAAACACCTCGTCCCCTCGTGCTTCCATTCCTCCACGCACCCAGCAAATGTTCCCTGAGTGTTTACGCAGCGCCAGGCTCCACCGGAGCCTCTGGGGACCCCACAGTAAACAGCCCAGACAAGAAGCCCAGCCCTCCCAGCCCGCCGACCTAGGAGAGCAAGCCCTTCCACAGAAGCGAGCTTCCCTAGAGAAAGGAAGCCTCGTGTTTTCTGTGCCAAGACAGCTTGGACAGGCCCTTTCCCAATAATTGATGCACTTCCCTGCATTCTCAGTGAGACGTTCCTGGATGTACTTTAGCTTCCTCTTGACAACTCAAGGTCAAGCCCGTGAACCTCAGTCTACAGACAACTCCAGGGTTCCTGAGCTTGGGGGGCCTTCTGTCCTGACACGAAGTGGCCCAAGCCTCTCGGCTCTTCCGAGCCTGTGGCTTTGCCCTCAACTGTGTTTTGCTGGCTGTGACTCTGGGACCTGTCCCTGCACCTGCCCTAGGACCTGGCCCCCACCCCCGCCAGCCTCCACAGGTCGCTTCTGTTCAGCGGTTTTGATCTGAGACATCTGAGTGTTGAGCTTGCAAGACCTGTACATGCTAAATGTAGTGGGCTCTGAAGAAGGGTCCCAGAGGATCCTCCTCTGAATTTTTATGTGTGGTTTTGTGTCATTTAGCTCTGAGTTCCAAAGGGTAGAGCCTTTGTCTGTCTTGTTCTCCGAAGTTCCAAAGTGACCCCAGCACCTGAAACAGTGCCTGACACAGAGTAGTAAACCCTCAGAACTATTTATTCTTAAACAAATGTCCGGGCCCTTCGTGTTTTCTTCATCTTTTTCTATCTGTGTCCCCAAAATGACTGCGCATGTGTGTGGTGACAGGGCAGCGAGGCAGGTAGCGTGGCTGCTGTGGAGAGGTGACTCTCAGCAATGCCTTGCTGTCACTCTTCAGATTTAGGTTGGCTCTGGGCAGGTCACTCCCTGCGGCTGCCCAGCTCTGCCCTGCCCTGCCACAGAGGGGCCACCTCCTAGGGCTCCTGACAGTTTTGAAGCCCTTGAAGACCACCGGCCTTCCAATGTGCAGGAGGGAAGCTGGCCCCCCATGCAGGAGGCCCTCCACCCTCCACCCGATCCTGACAGATGGTGCCGGTGGACGCCAGCACACCTGTGCACACGCAGGCACGCACACACACATGCACACACAGCAGGCGGCAGAGGAACAGACCGGGCCCCCTCCATCTGGCCATGCAGTCGAGTCCTCAGCGGGCAGCCCAGCCTGGCATCCACTCTCTAAATCCCTAGATGAGCAGAGGGTGCCGGGGGTCTCTGTGTCCACCTCCCTGAGGGACCGGCAGCATCCTCTGGTAACGCTCTCTGACCGTGCAGTGCCTCCAGCTGTCAAAACCCTTTCACGGCCATCATTTTCTTGAATGCTTCCCATCCATGGAGTTTTATCCATGTTTTTTTCCATAGTTTATGAGGAAAGTGAAACTTGTTTGGGGCCAAGGGCCTAAGGTTACAGAGCTCAGATCCATGTCTGCAGCCCCAGGCCCCAGGGCCCGTGCAGCCAGACTGCCCCGGCAGCTCACACCCTGCAGAGACAGCAGACAGGGAGAGCAGAGGACAGGGGATGGTGGTGGCCTGGGTTCAAAGGCAATGGCCACAGGGGGTTGGATGAGACAGCCTAGGCCCTGCCCAGCTATGTGACCCTGGTTGGCTTCACCTCATCTCGCTCCTGTGGTTAATAATGTGGACCCCAGGAGGTTGGTATAGGATTCAAGATAATAATGGGTGGCTCTTCAAACTGTAAAGTGCTGTGCACAGGTAAGAGGTCACCGTGGCCTGGCCTGGTCACCTAGGGTCTGTAAACCGTAGTTACATCAAATGAAAATGGGGCTAGCAGCACCCTCTTTGCAGGGTGTGGTGCATGCTGGTGACCTCAGGGAAATGGGGCTCTGACACTGTGGTTAAGGTTGTGACACTGGTTAGCCTCACTGGGAAGAAAACCACCTTGTCACAAATCAGGGTCAACCCTCCACGTGTGAGCCACACAGCTATTTACTCTGTTGACCTCCCAGCTAGCAGACCTTGATGTCTTTCTCAGGTTCAAGGGGAGCACCCCTTCTTTCAGGGAAGGAAGGCAGGGGCTGTGTGAGCAGAGCTGACTGCCCTGGTGAGAAGACACAGCCCCTGTCCTGACTCCGGATGCAGCTGAGGGTGAAGGGCTTGGTGCTGTGGCAGCCACTGTGTGGCCACAAGACGAAGACCAAAAGAAGCCTAGAGTCGGAGCCAGGGAGTGGTGGCCACTTTTCAGATTTCTGAACTATGAGAAACTCGAGCCTCTGTCATTTCAAGCTGCTGCTTGAGGGGTTTCTGTTATTTGAAACTCAAGGCTTTCTTTGATGATTCAAGGGAACAAGGGTGCCAGCCTGACAGTGCTGGGGGGCCCAGGAGCATGTCCCTGGCTGTGTCCCAAAGCCCCCAGTTAACCCCTCCCAGAGGCCTTGCTTGCCTTAAGCACAGGAATATTCGCCCTAGCTGTATGGATTTTTGTGGAAGGAATAATGTGCCATTATTTCAGGACCTACTATGTGCCAGGAGATGGGACACAAAGATGAAGGGGCTCACGGTCTAGCTAGAGATGCAGGCACTAAATCAACATTATGTGGCATAGTGTAATGGGGTGGGATGTCACATCACATAACACGCCGCCTAAAAATATAATGCAATGTAAGGACATGAAATGAAATCTAATATACCACAGAACAAAGTATCACATCCTATAACATTTTATATCATTACTTTAGTACATCACACGATGCTCTCCTGAATTAGACCACATGTGTCCCTGTGGTACGGGCAGGGTGGTGGCTGTGCTAAGGGGCCTTGGGGAGGAGGCTGGGGCAGGTAGGAGTCAGGGAGGCCTTCCAGGAGGAGCAGAGCCTTCCAGAATGAGCGGGAGTTAGCCAAACAGACAGGGGAGAAGGGCATTCCAGGCAGAAGGGACGGCATGAGCACAGAGGCCAAAAATAGCCCCTTTGGGCAAGGAGTTCTGTACTGCTGGGGTGTAAATTGGGACATAGAGAGTGACCGGCTCAGGCCAGGTCACTTGTGGGGGGGGGCGGGGGCGGGGAGGGTGCGTCAGGTGTCCCGTTGAGTCTGACCTCATCCCTTGACCTGTGGGGAGCTCCCGAGGGGTCCTGAGCAGGGGATGGAGGGAGGCCATCCTGCTGGCTTTCGGCAGAGCTGCCAGGAGGGGCTCTGGTGGGACTGATGGGCCTGGGCAGCTGGGCAGTGTGACAAGCCCAGGTGGCTGTGAATTCTGGGCAGAAGTAGGAAGGTCGTATAAGGAGGAAATGGCTCCCAACCTTGCCCTCTAGAAATATTTATCCTGGGACTGCTAGGAAGGCAGGGGTTTCTGTTCTCCTGGGGTTGGCAGAAATGGGACGACCTGCTCAAGGACAGGTGGGGAGGCAGGGCCTGCTGACACCTCTGTCCTAGGCCTTCCACTGCACCAGGTGCAGAGCTCAGGGCAGCCCAGTCCTCCCCTCCCCTCGTCCTCTGGAAACCTCAGGGCTCAAAAGCAATTTCTGGTTGCTAGGCTGACTCCACACCACCCCCAGCGGCCTGGAGGCAGCGGCCACTCCTCTCTCCCCAGCAGTGGGCTCGTGAAGACCAACTTCTCAGGTAAGAGACACGAGAGGGAGAGCAGGGTTTGCAAAATGATTTCAGATCCTTTATGCCATTGAGCCCTGAACAGACGCAGGAGATAGCTAAGCAGGCTCCTCGAGGTTAAGACACTTGGGCACCCACCCCCCAAGCCCCTAAGGGCAGAGCTGAGACCAGCTCCAAAGTCCAGACGAGACACCTGCCCACAGAGGCCATGCTGGGACAGAGGCTCCCGTGGGCCCACGCTGAGCCCTTCAGATAGAGAGATTAATGGCCCTGAAATTTCGATAAACATAAATATTTGGTCCTGCCAGAGCTGCCGTCTCTCCAACTGGGACTGGGAGGAAAGCAGAGAGGAGGGCAAGAGGAATGAGGTGCAAGGGGCTGAATAAAGTGTCGATGAAATGCAAAACGCCCTCCAAAGCTGAAATGGCCGGCCACCCACAGCAGCGGCGATGATGGGCTTTTTCCACTGCTGGGGTGAGGGGCTTCCAGGGCTTCTGGGTCTGATGGGAAAACGGGCGAAGGGAATTGAGAAAGCAAAAAGAAAGCCCTCGGTCCCCTTCCCCTGTGTCCCCCATTCCATCACCTCCGCCTGACACCCGGCAGCCCCAGGCTCGACTCAACTCCTCCCTTGGGGTCCAGAGGGGCTTGAGGAGGGCAGCCAGGCCTTGCCCTTGTCTCCTTTCCTCCCCAGGGCTGGCCTCCCAGCTGCCAGCCCTGCCCCCAGACCCCACGGCCCCTGGACAGGCCATCCGGTGACTGCTCCCAGGAGGTGCCCAGATTCCAGGCTGACATCTCCCAGAAGCCTTTGGCGGTGGCGGCAGGCAGTGCTTAAAAAAGGCTTCATGTCATGCTGCAATCAGCTGCGGGGCCCAGGCGCTGGGGTATTTATGAATGCGACTGCCCTCCCAAAGCATCTCTGCGTTGCTCTCTCATGAGCTGGTGGGGGTCTCTGCATGCTCCCTGGCCTCCCCGCCCCTGACCCTGAGTGGACATTGTTGGCATGGGGACACTCAGGGTGCATTCAGGGTGATGGCAGAATGACTGCTGCAGCGCTGCCTGTTTAGAGCCTCGACACCGGCGTGCCCTCCCAGGCACCTTCTTGCTCATCTGTCCCCTCCAGCGAGGTCTTAGGAAAAGTCACTTCCAACCATCCCCAGTGCCAACACCTTTGAGAAAGAAAAGAAAGTTCAGTAGTGGCCAGAACTAATGAGCTGGACTTCAGGCTTCTTAAAGGAGGAAGAAAAGTCACGACTGGTGTGAGAAGAGGAAGAAACAACATTAAACAAAAACAGGGGGGAGGGAAATGAAAACCAGAGATAAAAAGTCAAGAGAAAACGGCGGCGCCTGAGAAACAAGAATTCCAGCCGCCAACTTTTACGGCGTCCAGCCCTGTTATTCATAAGCGAGTTTCCTCTCTCACAAAGAACCTTTTGCATGGTTTTCCCTGCTGCCTCCAAACCAGCTGCTCGCGCTGTTGTATCCTGAGTGATGATGAGGCTCTGAAAGGGTTTTTTGGGAACAGATGGCCAGGGGAGAGCTGGGGAATGTGCCAGCAGCGGGCCGGGCGGGCTGCCAAGGCCTGCGGTGACTGAGTGCTTGGGCTTCCAGCTCGCGTGCTTTCCCTGCCCTCTGCCCTCCGTGGCGCCAGCAGGCCTTCCCAGCGAGCGCTCGGAACATCTGGAGTCTGGGGCTGCCAGGAGGGGGGGCCGCGGCAGTTGGGCGGGGGCCCCTCTGTTCCAGCGGAGCTCCCATGGACTCACCAGCAGGCCCGCCTCGCAGAACAGCTAATCAAAACCACAGCGCCCGAATGGGAACCAGGCGCGCTCCCAGCTGCAGCCGGAGGCCGCCAGGCGACTTAACCCGGTGTCAGGCCTTGCTGGCGGCGCAGCGCTGGGGGTACTCAGAGCCGATGACGGCCCCCGCAGCCCACCCCACCCCTCACCACCACCAGCGCCACCACCAGCGGGCTATTGGCTCCCCGCAGCTAAATGGAGTCTCCACGAGCTGCAGCCCAGCTGCTTACATAAGAGCTGTCGCTCCTGGGCAGGGCACCACGGCACCGCGCTGGGCACTTGCTGGGGGCCTCCCGGGCGCGGGCCACCGTGGCGGGCAGTGTGCGAGCTTCAGGGGGCCAGCAGGCCTCCAGAGTCAAAGAGCTCAGAGTTTGGAACCAAAGCAACAAGACGGGTTCAAATCTGAGCTCCACCACTTCCTAGCCACGTGGCCCCGGCAAGTGACTGCCCTTCTCTTGGCCTCGGTGTTGCCACTATGCCCTGAGGGGTTTGCGTGGTGAGGGGCAGAGATGACGTGAGTGATGTGCCTGGCACACAGGGGGGTGACTGTTGGTCGTGGTCTGCTGATGAGCGTGATGGTACAACCCAACGTTACGCATGTTCTGGGCACGAATCCATGCACTTTGAAATCCGAGGATTTCTGGCTTGGCCCCACCGTACAGGTGCGGGACCAGGGGTTCGGGCTGAGGCACTGGAGAACTGCTGGTCCTCGTCTGCCTTGGGGCTGGTCAGTCATTCATCCACCCTGGGCGCTGCCCTCTCCTGAGGTGTTTCTTCCTGGGGTTCCAATTAAGTTATTACCTTGTAGCTGCAAATTCATGAGATTTCCTTTCTGGCACTCACTGAGAAAACGCCAGCCCTCTCTCATATGGGATCTTGTTTAATCCTTGCAGCAAGGCAGCAAGGAAGGTATTCGTGCTCTCACTTTAAGATGAGAGCACCGGGGATTCGAGACATCAAGTAACGTGTCCATGGCAAGAAGTGACAACGCCAGGACTCAAACCCAGGTCTCTGATCCCAAAACTCCACTCGGCCTACCTCATGGTTTTGCTGAGGCCTCCCCAGTGGACTGCCATGTACCTTAAGTGACAGCACAGCACAGAACTGAAAAGAACTGCAGCGTCTCTGGAGTTGCCCCACCCTACACAGACACCCCTTCTCCAGCATCCCGAGGGCCACTGAGACCCTGCAGCGGTTTCCGGGGGGAGTCCTGGCTCAAGGATGTGCTCCAGGAGGGTCTCTGCACCCCCAAGAGTGGTCACCCGGAGCAGCAGGGGGATTTCCCACGTGTCTGAGACTTTCTGAGCACAAATGGTTGGTTCTTTCTCTCCATGTCCGAGATCCCGATTTTTCATTTGTACCCAGCATGTTGGGGAGACGGGTGGGGATCTGTGAGTGCATGTTGGGGGGAGGGAGCAGTCTGAAAAAGGAGAGAGGAGGAGGAGAGGGTGAAGAGAGGGTGAAAGGACAGAGAAAGCAGCACTCAGCCTCTACCCTGCCTCAGGACCACCCAGGCAACCTCAAAGGCACGTCCCCAGAAAGCCAGCTCAGCTCACCTGGAGGCTCCCCGGCCAACGACCCCGCCAGCCCAGACCCTGCCAGACTTATGGCCTAACAGTGTCAAACTGGAGAAGAGAAACGGCAGCTGAGAGAACACTCCGTGTTAGAACAAACAGCTGGCGACAAACGTCTATGTAATTGGAATGCCAGAAAAAATAAATTGCATCCATTTTTATGACTGGAGGGGAATTTGATGGTGGTTTCCCACCCACCCCCCTTTTTTCCCAGCATAGATGCACTCCGTGGGCTCTGCTAGCAGATGGCATTTAACTCAGTAACTTGGTCCAGAGGATTTGGAAATGAGAACCACCCCCGTCCACCCCACCCCACATGGGAGGCAGGACAGGGAAGTGGCAGGAGCCAGGCTCACCTCTCTTACTGGCTAGGTGACCTCAGGTTGAGAGAACAACAACACTGGGCCCCACCTCTGTGGCACATGACCCACACCCTCTGCACACACCGCACTGGGGCCCTGGTGGCCTCCAGGAGTGACTTTCAGATCTGTGTGCAATGCCATGATGGGCAGAAGGAGGTAACGCAGGGACAGTCATCGAGGCAGAAAGACGGACTGAGGTGAGGCTGGCAGGGGCCTTAGAGACCACTTATGACAGCTGCCCCCTCACAGTGGAGACCCAGGCCCCAGTGGGGATAAAGGCAGGACAGGTGCTCTTGGTGGGGCCACAGGAGGGGCTGGATCTGGGCAGGCCAGGGCTCTTGAGACTCTGCCCCCTACACCAGGCTCCAAGAACGTTCCACACAAGGGGCAGGCGCCCACAGGTCCTGTCGGAGGCCTGGGCTCAGCCATCCAGACAGTAAAGGGTCCCCTTGACACCAGTCCCTCTTCCCCAACCCAAAATCCATGTGCCAAGTCATCTTGTCCCTGGCACTGAAGCTACAGAAGTCTGCACCCAAGACGTTCTTCCAAAGAGGAGCCAGACCACCCTCGACCTGCCTCCCCTCCCAGAAAGTAGCAGGGAAAAGAGGGAAGATACAGCTCTGACCAAGTGGCACCCAGCCTAAATGCCGCCTCTGGCTCCGGATCACCCCGGGGCTAGGAGAAGTCCTCCCTGCCATGCAGACCCAGCCTTCCCACAGGCACGGCCCCGCAGGCACGCCACCCTGGGGCCCTCACTCACCGTCCAGGCCGCTGGTACAGCCCTTTGGTCAGCGCATGAGTTCGTCTTATCTCCCCACCCCACCCCGGGGCCTGTGAGCAACTTGAGGGCAGGGACTTTGTTACCAAGGCCCAACATACACTGTCAAGTTTGTCACTGCTGCTGCTGCTGCTGTTGTTGTTATTATTACTACTCAATGGCTTAACATCGCTGGACAGCGGTGCCCTAGATTGTGGGAAACTGGCCCTTTCCTATTCCGCAGGTCTGGCAAGGCCCGCCCAGCCCAGGTGTGGAAGAACAGTTCTACCGCCTCCTGCTCTTCCTCGTCCCCCCCCTCCTCCTCCTCCTCAGAAGCTCCCAGGAGTTGCTGCTTTAAAAGCAGGAGCTGCAGAAACATGGCCCAGAGCCAGGTGCTTAACGTGCATTATCTCCGGCTGCAGCCGAGTCAGAACTGAACTCTCCAGAGCCTTCCACCTGTCTCTCTGCTGGGCGGCCTCTGACACGGCCCTCCGGACTTCTGAGGCTTCCAAATGGGGCTCCGAACCCTCAAAGTCACATCCTGTGAGGCCCAGAAAGGGAGGACTCACTGGCCTTGGGGTCCCCAACCCCGCCACCGGGAAGGACTGAGATGGGCAGAGGATGCTTAGCGGGTGAGCCCATTGCACTTTAAATCCCATTCTTAACGCAGGCCTGGAGGGACAGGGCAGCTCATGAGGAATGCATGGGACCTCAGAGGACACTTGAGGACACTGGGGCTCAACTTCCCAAGGAGCTGTCGTGAAAGAGGGTCGCCCAGCCTCCTGTGGACATAGACTCCGAGGGAGCAGTCCCCACGTGGCATGGCTCCAATAGCCATCAGTCACTGTGGTGATGACTGTCATCATTCCAGCTGCTACAGCAGACATCTGTCCACTGTCCCCAGAGCCTGCAGGCCCAAACCTTTGCCCCCCGGCCTCCTGTAGCCCTGCCTGGCAGGCCCATCATCAGCGTTGCTGGGCCTAAGGCTTTAAACCCAGTTACCATGCAACCGAGTTGCTAGGAGGGTGACCATGAAGCTGTCCCCCACCACACACACCTGGTCAGGAATTAATTAACCAGTTGGGCTTCCACAACCATAGACACGTGGAGGGGGCAACGAACTCCAGCAAGGCTCATTTTTGGTAGGAAGGGGCTTGGAAAGCAAGTAGACCTGGGTGGTCATCTCATCCAGGGAAGAACAGCAAGGGACCCCAGCAGCCCTGAGTGAGAGGGACTGAAGTCAGGTCCTGCAAAGAAACTACACACTCACCATGCCATTCAGAACCAAACTGGGCCCGAGCGCCCAGTCTCAGGGCCTTCTCAAAACTGAGGCCAACAGGCAAACCCCAAGGTGGTGGCACAGGGACTACATGCCAATCCAGCCCACGAACATACCTCCAGACCCAGAAAGGGCAGAGAAGACCCCTGGATGGAAGGTTCTAGCTCTCACTCCTCTTCCATGCCCTCATGCCCCAGCAGGGCTCTGGGTGATCTCTCTGGCTTTCCTGCCCACCGAGGCCCCCAATGCAGCTTCCTGGTGGCAGCTGACTGCTGCAGGCTTATGTTGGAAGCAAGAATTCTCTTTGCTTTTCCTTTTTCTCACCCTGACCACTCCTGATTCCCAAACCCTCTAGACCAAAGAGTGTTCAGTTGCCGCTTGGTGGTACATGGCAAATTATTTTGTGCCTACGCTACCTATACTGCGTCTGGCACATCAAGGGTGGTCAGTAGCTATTCACAGAAGGAAGGAAGGGAGAGGAGGGGAGAGGAGAGCTTTAAGAGCCCCGTCTCTTGCTTGGGGACCCCTGCAGTGGTCACATATCCTATAAGGGGATGGACACCTGCTGAAGAGGGAAGAAGGGGCTCTTCCTGCCCCTGCTGTGAGTTCCTGGCTTCCCCTGGGCGCTGCCCGGGTACCATCAATCATGCCTTCATGTACCCAGTCACTTCCAGAGAAAAGCCACCCACAGCAGCCAGCAGCACGTCCTCTCTCACCTGAGCATGTCCTCAGTCTCTCCCCGTAAACTTGTAACCAGGTGCAATTTACCATTAGAACTTTGTAAGCCTTTTCGCAGAAACAGCCCCACACATGAGGGAAAAATATCTGTTGGTCGAATTGTCCTGGGGGTTGGTTCCCAAACAGAATCTTGGTAAGTGGAGGTGGGGCCTCGGAGGCCCAGGCTGGGTGGCCACAAAAGGAGGAAGATACAGCTAGTGAGGTTCCAATTACAACTCAAAACCCAGGACCCATCTAAAGATGTGGACCCATTCAGACCATCTCAACCCTCCAAACGAAAGGTCAGGGCAAGGAGCCCCACGGAGGCAGGAAACCCCGTCCCCTGAGGCTCCAGGCCCCTCAGTCTCAGGGGCCAGTGAATCCTTCCCCAGAGCACATCAGCCAAGAAAGGGTAGCTCAGGCCAGCTATACTGGTCTCAGCGTGATGCCACACATCCCAACCAAGGCGGCAGGGAAAGGGGGGGCGCGCACACTCAGATTAGGACAGACAGACAGACAGAAGGATGACAACTAGCAATTAAAGACTCAGGCAGCAAAAGGACAGGTGCCCAAAGGTGGGTCACAGGGGCCTAAAAGGGGGTGCCTGAGTGCTCAAGGGCTCCAGGGACACCAGGGGTCATGAGATGAGAAGCAATCTGACCGCCTGGGACACACCAACAGTCCACGCTTGCAAAGGCTGCAGGGCCAAATCTTGATTGTCCAGATAAAACTACCAAAGCAGGGAGTGGTGGTCTGGGGAGCTCCAATATGAACACTGGTCCCTAAGTGTCTTCATTCGGGAAATGTGTCACTATGGGTGTGATGTGAGCCTGTGAGGCCATGAAGGTCATTAGGGCAAAGACACCCAGTGGGGTGACCTCCTCAGACCCACCACAGGCAGAGTGAGGGCAGGAGATGGGGAGGTGCCCTTAGGTCTGGGCTGGCTGGGGGCAGAGTGGAGAGGAAAGAGACTATTCCCACCCTGGAACTCCCACCTTGGCCCCCAAAGCCCCTCCAAGGCAATTAAGTTAAGTAGGTAGAACCTCAAGTTCAAATACAAGTGTTTTCGGGTCCCACTGCCTGAGGGCGCCACCACAAACATGCCCTGGGTGCCCCTTGCTCTCCCGCAGTGACTCATTTCACCTTCAAGGTGTGAGTGAGTGTTTTCCACTGTCCCCGTTTATCAATGAGAAAACAGGCTGGAGGAGGTTAAGAAATGGGTCCGGATAACGCAACTGGTCGGTGGTGAGCCAGGACTCGAGCCCGGGGCTGCTGGGTGCGCTTAATCCTCGGCCTCCCAATCTGCACAATGGGAAGGTTGGTGCCTTAGATTTGAGGTGACTCTCGGGGAAACCAAAAACGCCGCTCTGCCAGGGCTCCTCGCCCTACTTGCTCTTCTTCCTCACTGGCAGGACAGCCTCCTCCCAGCCCAGGACCCTGCTCCGGGCAAGGAGCCAGTGGAGGGAGGGGGTTTCTGAGCACCCCTTTCCATGGTGAAGAGGGGGAGGCAGGGTGAGGGGGCAGGGGCCGGGCGACTGGGGTGGGAAGGGGACAGGGCGCCTGCCCACCCTGCCCATCCACACCTCCAACAACCGGCGTGGATGCCAGGGGAAGTTCACCAAGAGTTTACGAACCTCCTTTGTCACAGCGCCGCATGGAGCCATCAATCACGCCTTCATTTACCCGGTCACTTTGCAGAGGAAAGCCGCCCAGCACAGCCAGTGGCGCTTCCTCTCTCACCCACTTGATGAGGATTTCATCTAATTGGTCCACATTAAATCACTCCCAGGAATGCAGGTTCAATTAGCGGCGGAGCTGGCGGTGAGGAGGTGGCGCAGCCCTCCCTGGCAAGGGGCTGGGCGTCCATGGGGGGCCTCTGGGAACCCCCGGAGAAAGCACCAAGGGGCCTGCCTGAAAGGGGGTCCAGGGGAGGGCTGTCAGGGTAAGGGGGAGGGGCAGGCCAGGAAGGAAGACTGGATGGAGGGTGACAGAGTCACCCCTAAATGCCAGGGGAGCCCTCCTGCTCCAGGGCTGCCAGCATCTCTCCTCACACACACGGACCAGCCCCGCTCTCTGCCTCGCTCCCTCCAGCCACACGGAAGCAGACTCAGAGGGCTGCACGGAGCCTTGCTCAGCACTCACTCCTGACTGTAAATGCCTGAAGCACAGGCCATCTGGGGACCGCAGCTGTGCCCGACACCTTTCCTCTTGCACACACTTCCCAAGCACAGCAGGCTTTGTATACGCTGTTCCCTCTGCCTCGGATGCTGTTCCATCCTTCATCTGCCCGCTGACCTCCTGGCTGTCCTGCTAGTCCTAGTTCAAACACCACTTACACCAAGATGCCCTTTCAAACTCCCAGGGGCAGAAGGCTCCACACATCCCTCTTCTGCCACGCCTTCCACAGCCCCTCGCACAGCCACACTGTCCTGCCCTTATCTACTTACAGGAGGGTCTCTCTGACCATCCTGTGAGCTGCATGGGGACCGGGACCATAAGTTTATCATCTTTATTTCTCCATCCAACTTGCTTGGCACAGGATTGGGGCTCAGTAAATCTCTCCAGAATGAATAAATGAATGAATGAATGAATATCACTTGTCTTAATGCACAGCCTCAGGTAACCCACAGGCCAAGTCACCTTCCCAAAACCTGCCAAAGGGCTCTCCTGGGCGTCATCCTGCTCAGGGGAATCTCATCCTGAGAGGACCACAAGGGAATTGGGCACCAGAGCACCTAAGGCCAGAAAGGGCTTCAGAGCTAAACAGTCCTCTGGGCTTAAGTGATGAGAAAACCCAGGCCTAGAGACCCTGGGTGACTGTCCAAGGTCACCCAGAAGTCTGATTACCAGGAGTAGGGTCACACACTCATAATCCCAGGGATGTGAGGAGCGCTGAAGCTGGGGCGACCTCCAGCAAACCTCCAAGAGCCGATCTCTCTGGCCCCTTCGGAATCCTGGGTGCGAGCAGGGCACCCCAAGTTCCCGTTCCTGCCTTCCCTGCCCTCCCCAGAGGCTGCTGCCCGAGCAACTGTGGCATACCTTGCGCTTCTTGGCACGTCCCTCGGCCTGCAGGGTGCGGGTGCAGCGCTGCACACACTCGGAGAAGCTGAGGTTGCTGTGGTCGGCGCTGTAGTCGAGGTCGGCCAGCCGCGCCAGGGACAGGATGTAGTTGCAGGCGATCCTCAGGATGGCCAGTTTGGACAGCTTCTGCCCATACGAGTAGCACGGCACCTGGGGGAAGAAGGTGTCAGGATGGTCTGCAGGGGTCTCTGTGCTGAGCAAGCAACCCCCGCACCCACCTTGGCCTGGCAGGTGTGGGGGCGGTGGCCTGCCTGAGGGACACCCTCCCCCTGATTTTATGATCTGTCCAAGGACCTGCTGTTTACACACACACACATCTCGGTGCATCTGCTCTGGGACACATCCACATTCCCATGTTGCAGGGAAAGGAAACTGAGGCTCAGCCCATTCAATCCATCCAAATCAAAGCACAGTGAATTTCCATCACCACAGCACTCTGTCCTCCATGCTCCCTGAGGAGGAGTCTCTCTGAAAGAACAGACACTTTTTTTTTTAGCTCTGTTCCATTCATTCATTCAGCAACACTTGTTTTGCTGGATACTTGGGGGTTCCAACGATTAATAACATGATGCCTGCCTTCGGCGAGCTTACACTCAAGAGTGACGTAACGTCATAACAGAGGTAGGCACCTGGGACTCCGGGAACACACAGGAAGGAACGTGTCAGTGCTCAGCTGGAAAGACACAAACACAGTTGGTTTCCTTTTTCTTTTTTTATCTTTCTCTAT
This sequence comes from Mirza zaza, assembly GCA_008750895.1. NCBI lineage: Eukaryota > Metazoa > Chordata > Mammalia > Primates > Cheirogaleidae > Mirza > Mirza zaza. The sequence goes on from VSMD01105393.1 coordinate 70,378, forward strand.
ATGCCCTCTGGACCTAGGGTGCTGCTGGGGTGGACAAAAATTGCATAATAAATACGTACAGCCCCAAACAAACTTGACCCGTTTGTCAGTGATTCATCACCAACTACATGCTTACTAACTGCATAGGGATTTGTATGGGGTGAAGAGTTGGAGCCTCTAACTTTTTAACATCATCTACCAACATACGTCCTGCATGAGCAAAAACCTATGAGGACTGTGGCACAATGGAACAGAGTTCTGTGTTGTAATGTGAAAATATCTCCACGACATCTGCCTGATGGATGCTAACCAATAGATCCTACTGTCCCTATGATGTGTTGTCCACCTAAATGGCTAAAAACCCAGCAGCTGAGGGTCCCAGTTTCCTTCTCCCTGTGGCTCTTCAGGATCTATACTCGGCACCCATATCACTGATTGACCCGTATCTCACAGAGATGGGGACCACACGGCAAAGCCACACGACAAGTGTTTGGTGAGCACCCTCCACATGCCAGGCACTCTTCTAGGCCGGTGGTTCTCAATCAGGAATGACTTTGTCCCTCAAAGGATGGTTGGGAATGTCTGGAGACATTCTTAGTTATCATCACAAGGGAAGGGGAGGCTGAGGGGGGAGAAGCCAGGGATGCTGCTAAACACCCTGCAATGCACAGGATCCTGCCCCCCACCACAAGGAATTACTTGGCCCAAAATGTTGACAGTGCCAAAGATGGGAATCTCTATTCCAGGCCCCGGGGATAAAGCACGAACAAGGCAGTCACCTCAGATTGGGGACATCACCCACTCTGATCTCACTTTAAACCTCACTTTGTCTAAGAGCTCTCCCTGACCTCCCCAGCCATACCCTACGCCAAGAGAGCAGCTTGCCCTTCACAGGCTCCAACAGCACCCATCTGTCCTCGACAGCCCACACTGTCACCTCCCTGTGAGTGAGGGGGAAGGCCAGGTCTGCAGAGCCCAACACAGGCCCTGCTCATACCAGGCTCTGGAAAGGGTCTGTTGAGGGCGTGACCAAATGAACGATCTCCTCCATAACTACTCCAGAATGTTCTGAACTGGATTCAAAAACCTTTCCTCTCTCTGAGGATAAAGATTTAGTATTTGGCATGCAGCCTAAGCACACATACCTTTTTGTCACCTGGGTTCAACTCCTGGATCTGGCTCTGCCTACCTATAAGACCCTGGGCAAGGGACAGAATCTTTCTGAGCCTCAGTGTCCTTGTCATATTGGGAACAGGACTGACCCCCCCAAGGAGGTTAAGGATTAAATGAAATGACGTATGCATTGCAGGGTAAGGCCTGGCAGAGGGCCATGAAATTATAGCAGTGGGTGTTGCAGAAGGTCCCCACAAGGGGCATCCAGAAAGGGTAAGAAGTAGGAGGTCTGGAGCCAGGACCCACGTCTGCTCCACCCTCCACCTCCGGGGGGGTCCAGAGATTAGGAAACCCAGGGAGGAGGAGGGGGCGACAGAGAGAAAGCCAACTCCCATACATTTCCACACCCGACTCCCAGCCCCGGCTGTGGCTCCAAACACCCGTCCAAGAGAAGCTGGCAGAACAATGCACTGTGCTGGTTCCTAACCAGAGTCCAGAAAATCCTGCTTTATCAGCCTGAACAAATAAACAAGGTCTGGCCGTCCTGGGGCAGAGAAGGGGGTCTCGGGGGCCAGCCAGCCAGCACTTCTGCCTCCTCCTCTCTGCGGGAGGGTGTGCTGGCCCGGGGGGAGTCTCTGGGGACTGGGTACAGATCCGTGACACAGCCCCTAGCACTGTTTTCACTCAGATGCCCTGCTGGGGCTTTCCCGTAAACACCCAGCTCTTTGAGTCCCTGGCCCCAGACAGCTGGGCTTCCAGCAGGGAGCAGGGATCGTGGGAGGGATCTGCACGCTGCCACCCAGGGGCACTGCAGGACTACAGAGCAACAGATGAGTCCAAGGCCAACCTAGGGGCCCTGTGCCAGGTTAGAGGCCAGTTTTGTTCCAGATTGGCCAGGTATAACAAGAAGAAAACCATCTATTAAGCTCTCATATATCTGGCACTGTTGTAGCTACCTACAGGTAGTATTATCCTATTTAAAACCTTCCCCCCAAATAAAGATTATTTTCCCATCTGCACATGAGGAAACAGAGAGGTGACTATTGGGCCCCAGATCATGCTGGTTGGAGCCAGAAGCTTGTCTGACTGCCACCCAAGATAGGCACATGGCCATTGGGCTCCCTAGCTCTCACCATAAGAGGTGGCCCCATATGGGACACTAAGGGCTCCTTTCAGGTAGCTCCCTCTCTTCCTCCCCCACCTCTGGGGGTGGCTCCTCAGAACGTCCTGACACCCACACCCTGCCCCATCCGGGGCAGCCAACCAGCCCCGGATGGCCCAGCTCAGAGGCACCCTGGCCTGGGCTACCCCAGCAAAGCAAGAATCTAGCCACCAGCTCTAAGGTAGAGAGGAAAGAGCTGGTCTAAATTCCAGGCACTTACTAGCAATGTGACTTTGGGCAAGTGCCTCCACCTCTCTGAGCCTTAGTGCCCCCATCTGGGGAGTGGGGACAACAGTGCCGTGTCCCGAACCCAGCTGCAGGGACTACGTACAGCAACTCATGCCAGAGCCTGTGCAGCACACCCCTCTATGACCACTGAGACCTGGCCACCTTGCTGTTCACTGTGATCTACTAAGGCCAGGCAGAGGGTGGGTGTTTCAAATGCAAGGTCCATATTCATCTTTTAAGCAGCCTAATGAGGTAGAAATGATCACTTTCACTTTACAGAGAAGCATGTGACCTCCAGGGATGTAGGAACTCTCTGGATCTCTCAGCTGGTGAGAGATAAGCTAGATTGTGAACTTATGGGTTAGCTGGGCTCTTTCCAAAGAGCCAGTGGTGTCTGCTCACCCTGATCAGAGGACACAGGCCAGAGGAGGAGGCAGAACCACCTGGCTCTCCCTCCCAACAGACTGCTCAATTTCCAGGAAAGAAAAAGGATCTGCCTCATGCTCATCCCACAAGGACTTTTCAACTTCAGAGGAGCAGGTCTTGGCATTTGCACAAGGTTCCCATTTACCCACAAAACATTCCATCCACCCACCCCCAGCTGAACCCTCTCCCAGCTCCAGCAGCAGGAAAAAGCAGGAAGGGGACTGACCAAGGAGGCCAAGGGCCTGCCTCTACACCTGGCTACCCATGTGACCTTAGGTAGGTCCAGAACCTTACAGAACCTCAGTTTCCTCACCAATAAAATGGGCAACAGAATGCCAGCCACCTCAGAATGGGACCCCAGTGGGCAAACGTGGGAAAGCACCATAAAGAAACAAAGCCAAGAACCTGCCAGAGAATGCAGGAAAGGCCTCGAAGCCCTCCACCCTCCTGCCTCTGTGCCAACTCCTGCCCACCCTTCAGCCCTCCTGGAAGGCCACCAAGACTCCTGGGCCCACAGAGCTCCGACAGTACTATGTCCACTCAGCTGAGCGCTTGATTCCATCTGAAACCGTTCTCTAATCACTTCGTGTCAGTAAGTGCCGGATTTCCGGGGCAAAGTCACTGTACCCAGAGCTGTTCAAGGTCCTTCTCAAGATCTATTTCAATTTAAAATCCCAACCTCCTACTCAGCCACCAGGCTGGCCCCTGAGAACCTGGGTCTTAGTGCTTAAGAGCTATAGCCCCAGGGCCAGACAAGCTTGGGTACAGATGCTGGTTACTCTGTGACCTTGAGCAATTTGCAACCTCTCTGTTCTTATCTGTAACACGGGAAGGTAGCACTATAGATATGCAACAGCATGCCCAGGTAAGGCACCTCGCCCGATGTAATAAGGCTCAACAAGCAGCTACCCTGGTAACTGAGGACACGATGGAATAGGAGAAAGGTCTCTGTTGCCCTTACATACCTACGAGTAGCCCAATGCAAGCAGGCCTGTCCCCCACTGCCTGAGGGGATGTGCACAGGCTGCCTGGCCCCCCCTTCCATATCTCCCTTTTTTTTTTGAGACAGTCTTACTCTGTTGCCCAGGCTAGAGTGCCGTGGCATCAGCCTAACTCACAGCAACCTCAAACTCATGGGCTCAAGTGATCCTTCTGCCTCAGCCTCCCAAGTAGCTGGGACTACAGGCATGCACCACCATGCCCGGCTAATTTGTTCTATATATTTTTAGTTGGCCAATTAATTTCTCTCTATTTTTAGTAGAGACAGGGTCTCACTCTTGCTCAGGCTGGTTTCGAACTCCTGACCTCAAGTGATCTGCCTGCGTCGGCCTCCCAGAGTGCTAGGATTACAGACGTGAGCCACCGCACCCGGTCCATATCTCCCTTTGGGGTTTGAGATGAGGTGCTGGGTGGGGGGCATACTCCCCAAACCCCCTCCTGGGCCACCCTGAGTTCACTTGGTGAGGACCCCTGGGAGACTCTAGGGACAGCAGGGGAGGTACAGCCCCTCACCACCTTCCAGTGCTACCATCCCTCCAACAACACTGAGGGACTTTGAGGGGAGAGAGGAAATCCACACGCACACTCGATACGGGGGGGGGGGGACAGCTTGTGAGACAGAAGGTCCTGCCACTCCAGCCCCTCCTCTCGCCACCCAGAAAGGCCAGCCTTTCCCTTCGACCCCTCCCAGCTGGCAGGGAGCAGCCCTGCATAGGGGCCAGGCCCAGCTGTGCACACATGGCCTTCACATGAGGCGGCGGGGAGGGCTCTGGTGCAGCTGGGCTGGTGGCATGTGCTGCAGCCTGACCATCTGCCCTGCACAGCCCCCGCCAGGCCAGAGGGCCTCTCCCCACCTGCACCTCGCAGGCGGCCATGCAGCCTGCCCTCCCCTGCTCCCTTCTGGTTGAGAGGACAGCGGATCATGACAAAACAGGAGCCTGTCTGGCTTCCGCATGCTGAGTTTGGATGGCTCCAGGGCATTACACAGGCTGAGGAACAGAGCTGTTAAAAGCCTCAAGAGCCTTGATTCAAATCCAGGCTGTGCAACGACAGCGACACACAGCTATGCAGGCTGCGACTGTATCTTGCCATGGAGGCGCCGCCACACTGGAGTCTGGTGAACAGCACGCCAAAGCCGCGTGCAGCACAAAATACACAAGGCCACAGGCTGTGGCAAAAAGCTAGGACACCTCAGCCAACTTATGTAAGCTCTCTGGACTTCAGTGTCACCGTCTGTGAAATAGGGCAAGGGATGGAGGGGCGTGATAACAATACCTATTTCTTAAATGAACCAGTACACATAACATGCTTAGCACAGTGCCTGGCACAAAGTGTCTGATAAATGGTAGTTCCTGTGACTGTTACTAAAACGATTAAAGAGTTCTTATTGCTACATCTGTCCGAAGCCTTCTGCAGCCGTGAGGACCATGGAGAAGCTTAAGAAATGCTCGTTGCTGTCATACCTCCCATTCCTTTCCTCATTGGCTTTTTGCAAAGAAGCTGTGGACAAGGTAAGTGATATTACCATTTTACAGCTTTAGCAACTGAGGCCCAGAGAGGGACAGTGACTTGTCCACAGCCACACAGAAAGCATGCAGCAGAGACATGACTCAAAGCCTGGCCTTGGGACTCCCAGGCCAGTGCTCCTTTCATCATACCAGGAAGCTGCTCAGGAAAATGTAGCCCCAGACCAGAGCTAGGATCCCAGAAGCAATCTTAGCACCACATTGGCCATGGCCCCATTTTGGGCAGAGCCTTTCCTCCCTTCCCAGGGCCCACTGCAAACAGGCAGACCTGAGCCTAGATTCAGAGCTACAGCTGGTCTGCATTGGGGCGGGGGAAGGGTATGTTTTACAGGGGAGACTGAGGACCAGAAGAGGAAGGTGCTCCTCTAGAGCATGGGACTCCATTAGATGGATGCTGTGGTGGGGGGCCATGGTAGGGACGTGGTGGGTGTGGCCTTGGCCCCTGGCTCTGTGACCAGAAATGCACTGTATTTCTTTCCTTCTCAGGTAACAGGCAAATATCCACTATGGCCTAGCAGCCTTGTATCAGATGGCGGGGGCAAGGAGGAAACAAATAGAAGCAGGTGCTTGTGTGGCCATGTATTTGTGCTTCCATGACCACGCACTTGTGTGAGCTCTTGGGCACATGTCATGAGCACGTGTGTGCGCACAGGCGTGTGTACCTGTGTGTTTGTGTGTGCATACACACTCTCTCCCTGAGAGGGCTTGGGTTTCGCCTTCTGCTTAGACACGCCGAACTTATTCCTTTTATATGGAACTTCCCACGGGAAGGGTGGAAGTGAAAGGAGACCAGGATTAATAATCTCAGGGAGTCTGCCAAGTGTACACTCAGCCTTGATTATTAACAAACATCATGGGCCGGGGTTGGGGGCAGCCCACAATGCTGATAGGGACGGCACTGTGGGAAGCATTTGGCTAGGCAGGCATTCCAGAAACTGCTGTCATCTTCTCCACCCAACTAGGTGATCTTAGACAAGTCTCCTTCCTTCTCTGGGCCTCATTTTCCATTCCATAAAATGAGTTGATCCAATCCAGATAGGGATGTTGTTAAGATCAAATAAGACGGAATTTATTGTTGAAAGAAGCAAAGCCCCTGGACAAATGAGATGTAATAGGGCACTCAAATGAATGTTCTCTCATCAGAACAGAAAGAGGCAGCTGGAAGGGTAGAAAGGGCACTGAATTGGCAGTCAAAGGCCCTAGGTGCCAGCCTTGCCTTGCTACTCACCAGCTGTGAGGCTCTGGGCACGTGGCCTTCCCAATCTGGGAGGGGCTTCCCTAGTTGCAGGGTGAGCAGGTGGACTGGCATTCTCTCTGCCCTTCTGTCATCCTTCTGTCCCAGGGAGTGGGTTGCAGGACGCCCCACAGGCTGCCGCCCCTACCCAAGCATTCAGACACAAAACTGCTGGCCCAGGGTGACACTGACTGCTCCACTGTGCCACTGCCCAGGGTGTCAGCCAGTGTGGCAGCAGGCAGAGACCCAGCCTGACGCCCCACTCTCTCCCCACCTCACTGACCAAACATCTCTCCCAAGTCCAAGCAAGACATGTTGACTCGAAAGCCATAAGGCCTCTTTGCCCTGGGAGTTCAATTTCCTTCCCATGGACAGACACAGGAACCATTGCCCCACCCCACTCCCCAGGAGGAAGAGGAGAGTATGATCCAAAAAGAAGATCATGGTTTCTGAAATGTTTTGCTGTTAGCTAAAGCCCAGAAAGCTTGAGAAACTTTCCTGGAGTTATACGGCAAGTCAGGAGCAAAGCATACAAAAAAACCCTCATTCCTCAAACCAGTCCCATCCACCTGCAACGCTTCCCCGTGCTCAGTGTGGGGTGAGGGTGAGCACCTACCACCGTCTTCCTAGATCTCCCGTCTCTCTAAGAAAATGAGAAGTCTGGAACCCCAGGGCAGTGGCAACCTTGTCTGATGTGTACTTGTAAACCGCCCCTCCCCACCATGGGTAATTCTTGGGTTCAGTATTCTTCCACCACCCTGGCAGGGCACCGTCCGGTGAGGGAAGCCCCCATCAGCCCCAAACTAAGAAGTCCCGGACTTACCCCAGAACTAAGCTCCGCAGATCCGCCAGAGGGAATCCTCTAACTAACTGGCCCCCTCAGCAGAGCTGCCTGATTCACCACGGGTTTATGAAGAGTGGGGTGGAAGGGACCCCCCAGGAAGACTCCCACCAGCCAATTCTAGAGGCCACCCCTGGGGAGGGGGCATGGGCTTGCAGCCCAGATTCTTAAGGACGCCAGGGCCAGGGATGCAGAACCTAGAATCGACCTGAGTGTACAGGCATCCCCACGGGGAGCTGGGCGCTGCAGAGAAGTGACAGGCTCCCTAGGACAGCAGGACTCTTACACTCCCGAAACCCCAGGGCTGCTCCACTGCAGTGGTTCCAGGCCTTTCCATCACCAACAGGGGCCCCAAGACCCCTGACCACGACAAGTGCCTGGAGGGGAAGGGTCGCCCACCCCTCCCTTGTCCAAGACAGGTTCCCACATTCCCCTCTTCACTCCCCACCGCTCCCACGAGACTCTGGGAGACAAATACTCGCTGCCATAAAAGTGAAATGTGAGGGCTGAAGTCAGACTCGCAGACGGGGCTACCCACAGCGGGGGACGGCGGGGACGGGGGTGGGGGGAGGGATATGCCCCCGCCAGAGATCGCAAACACTTACTCACACTTTGCAAACTAAGATTCGGTACCAGCGCTGTGGCACAGTCACTGTCCCCAGGACTGCCCAAATCTGTCTGGGTCCCGAGGTCGGAGCGGGAGGGGACAGCTTGCCCCTAAACACACCCCCATGCTCCCTACATCCCCGACCACTCACCCACCCACTAGGGCAATCGCCCTCGGGCGCAGGGAGTGCATGCGGTGGGGAGCGAGTACCTGTTTCCTGAGCGCCTCGAAGGCTGCGCTGATGGTGTGCACCCGCGTCCGCTCCCTGGCGTTCGCCAGGAGCCTCCGGGTCTGCTGCAGGGCTTTGATCTCGGAGGAGGCTGCAGTCGCTTCGCCTGGCCGTTTCCTAGGCGACGCGGAGGAATCCGGGTGGTTATTGTAAATTACGTGTGAAATTGAAGAGTAGGAACTTTCCCCGGGGCGCGTGGGGGGCGCGGGGCGCACTGTGGGCTCTGGGGGCGCTGGGGGCGCGGGGCGCGCGGGCGGAGCGCACAGTAAGATGCGGGGACGCAGGCTGGGCTCCCGGAAAGGCTGTGCCTCGGAGCCCGCGGGTGCCTGGCTCTGGGTCGCCGGAGGCGGCGGCGCCTGTGTAGGGAGTCCTGGCCCCATTGCGCCCAGGGCGAATCCGCGTTTCCGCGCATCCAAAACTTGGGGCGCTCGGGAGCCCCCGCGCTCCCCGGCTGTGTCCGCGCCCCCGCTTTGGGGAACGGCCGGCGCCACTGGGGCTGGCACTGGGATTGGGACCGGCTGCAGACGTTGGGTCCTGTCCCGCAGCCCGTTGGTGGCGGCGGCGCCGGGCTCGGGCGCTTCCAAGTCCAATCGGAAAGTTTTATAGCCGTTCGCGCGCCGCGCCGGCTCCTTGCCTTTCCGCTTGAGCTTCTTGAGGCCGTTCAGCTCCTTCACGCACACGGTCTTCCACGGCCCGTCCTCGAGCACCGGGATGTGCTTCATGGCGCGGACAGCGCGCGAGGCAGGGGCGTGGGGCTGCCCGGGACGCGCGCCCGCCGCGCCCGCTCTGCACGCCGCGCCCGCTCCGCCCGGCGGCCGCGCTCAGCACCGCGGAGTCTCGGGCTCCCCCTCCGCTGCCTCGCCCCCCCGCCTCCCCCCCTTGCTCCCCCTCGCCCGGGGCAGCTGCCGCCGGCTCCGCGAAGCCGCCGGGCAGTCCGTTCCCGGAGCGCTCAGAGTGTCATCTGAAGTCGCTGCCGCCTTGCCAGCATTTCTGGAGAACGCCCGCTGCGCTCCATCTGTGTTTGTTTAGCCTCAGTTTACACAGAAGCCCAGTTCGCGAGATCAGTCAGCGCCGCCGCCCGGAGAGGAGGCAGCTCCCGCCGCCGCCGCCTCCCCAGCCCGGCCGCCCGAGCCGCGAGCGCCTTTAAAGAAACAGGAAGCATTTTTCAAAACAGCTGGGCTGCCGGCCGCCTCCTTTGTCCGCGTGCTCCCTGCCTCCCCCGCCCCCCCATCCCTCTGCCCAGAACCTGCCTCCTCCCGCGCTCCCTCCCCGCCCCCTACTCTAGTCGGGGCGCTTCTCTTTTCCCCGAGGACCGTCTGCTCCTGCACGACCGCCTGGAGCACGTGACTTCTGGGCCCTTCGGCCCTTCCCGAAATCGTGGCGTAGCGGGGCCTCCTCTACCCGGCCTTGCTGGCCTTTCTGTGACACAACGCCGCCCTTGCCCCTCGGCGTCTTCCCGCCCGCGCCTCCACCCGGGGTCGATGGGGAAAGGAGGGAGTCCGCAGTTGCCCGGCCACCGTCACCCCGCAGCATGCGAGGCACCCGTCCACTGTCACACTTGCTGGAGCAGGGAAGTCAGGAGGAACAGAGGGTTTAAGCCATAGGGAAACTGAGGCTCTAAGAGCTCCAAAGTCACGCAGTGGGTCAAACAGGCAGAGTTGGATGGATGCTTCAGATTTAGACAGACCCAACATCTGTGAGAATCGGAAGTCACCTCACCCCCGGCCCCTGCTAAGCCCAGATTTACTCATCTATGAAATGAGAAATTCGGAGAACATCAATTCCTAAGTGACAGCATTGCTGTGAGGAATTAGAGCAGGAGGCACATAAGAGGTGTTAGCCGCTAGCTGAATGGTAGCTGTGGTTATTATAACATTAACTGAGGCAGAACGGCACTTAGAGGCAGATTTTCCGAGGTTCAAACCCCAGCTCTGCCACTTACTGTGTGACCTCAGGAGAGTGAGTTAACCTCTCTGGGCCTCCCTTTCCTCATCTATAAACAGGGGTCATAATCATACCTTCCTCCCAAGGTGGTTGTAAAGAATATGGCAAGGAGCAGAGGCCAACTCCCCAGACCCCCAGTCCTCTGTGCCATTCCACTGGAGACTCTGGAAACCAGTCGAATTAGAAAGCCCAAAAAGTGGGTTTGGGTGAAGATAGACCCTTGACCCTGGCCTTGAGGTCCGATGAAAAGGCAAGGACTCACACACAGACTGGAGTGCCCGCCTCCTCCAGGGGAGAATGCCTGGGGTTGCAGGAGGAAGATGGCACAGTGGCCTGCAGCGTGCAGGGCCCTGGGAGGTGGGCTGGGGTCGGGGCAGAAGGCTCAAGGACAGGAGCATGGAGCTGGGGCCGGGAGCCCAGGCGGAACCTTGGCTTTTCAACTGTCGAGCCCCATGACTGTGAACAAGACAGCTCATCCCACAGGGGCTCTGTTACTGTCTTTGAGGATATTTCTGTCCAGCCAACTTCTCAGGGTAGTTGGGAAAGTAAAAAGGGATCATGAATGTAAGAGGACTTTAACATTAGCCTTCAAACAGACACACACCACTGGGGCAGGTGGTTCTCTGACTGTAGTAAATGCACAACCTCATTTTCCCCACTAAGCCAGCATCATAAAGCATGTGCTTGCTGAGGCACCGCCTTCCCTGGGCACTCACACCTTCCTGCAGCTTATCTCTGTCCTGAAGGCCAAGGCTGTGCCCCAGAGAGGAGCCCTCATTCTCCTGCTTGTTTCCCCTCCCAGCCTGGGACACTGAAATCCTAGCCTTTGCTCATAGGTCTCCCCCATCGCCCCTCTGCAGAGCAGACTCATCCTCCCCCTTTGATGACATGATGACAAGCTTCAGCCCCCCCACCCCACCATCAGCCTTCACTGATCACTGCAGCCGCCTGTTGCTCTTGCTGGCCTCTGAGCATGATGGCTTGCAAATATCGCTGCAACTTACCCAAACCCAGCTCTGTTGGCCCCCCTGGGTTTGTGAGCTCCTGAAAGGCCAGCTCTTGCCTTCCTCCTTGTGTTCAAGAGTTGGTACTCGGAAAGCCTTTGCTGCCGACAACCAGCCCTCGTGCCCTTAACGGTGGTCCTGGCTGGAGACCCGAGCCCTGTGCATCCAGCGTGTCAATGGCAGAGATGGAAGAAAAGCTCTACCGCTTCTCCAGACCTGCTCAAGGACTCTCTGAGCCTCAGGTTCCTCCTCTGTAAAGTGGGGGTGATAATGGCATGCCTCTCAGGGCTGTCAGGATTACATGAGGCTCTACATACAGCATTTATCATGGTACCTAAAATCCAGGGCATGGTGGCCTGAGGCATCCCAGGTTAGCACAGCTGCCCCGGCCCCCTTGCATCCTAGGATCTGCCCCAGACCAGACTCGGGGTGTAGTTGAAGACTGGGGTACCCATGGCTAGCTAGGGTGTGTGAAAAGTCTCTGGCAGGACTGATTACCATCCCTAAAGAGGCCAAGCTATGTAGAGGAAATTCACATGTCTTGGTTGAATACAGAGGGCTCCACTCATGCTGATCCCGAGCCCCTTACCAACTCCCCCGGATAGAGGAGATGGTCACTGAGACCCCTGGGGTAGAGGAGGGAAGGGAGTGGATAGGAATGGTCATCCATGCTGGGTGGAGGTACAGCCAGGATCCCAAGATGCCGCTTCCCCCTCACCATGCCGCCTCTCCCGCAAGCCAAATGCCCGGGCCCTGGAGTTGGCAACAGGCAGGCCTAGGAGGGATCTTCTCTTTGCTGCTTACCAGCTGTGTGGCCTTGAGCAGCCGTTTCATCTCTCTGTGCCTCAGTTCACTGGGCATTGGTCCCATTTGTCCTAAGATGGAATGGTGTGTTGGGAATAGGAGGCAAAGTGTAAAGAGCCCAGCTGATGTTAAGGGTCCCTGCTCCTACTAGTGTCATTCTCAGCCTGCCAGATCACAGACCTTGCAGGTCTAGGCTAGCTCCCCGCCCCCCATCCCCCGTGCCCCTCTGTCTAAGGGTCAAACCTGTGTCCCTCTCCCGGCTCTTAATTCTGCCTCCCTCCGCCTTGCTGAAAGTCGGGTGGAGGGACCAGCCAGGCAGCGCCCCCTGGTGGTACCACGCTGCCAGGCCTGCACACAGCACTGCCGTCTCCCCAGGAGGAACTTGTTAATTGTGGACCCAGGAGTGGTGGCCCTGTAATGACGCTAATATGGATTTCACAGATTCATAGAGTTGCCAAGCCCCAAGACTCCAGGTGGGCCTGCCCCTGCCTTCGAATAGGACAGTGCAGACACCACAAGAAAACCTCTGCCCTTCATTTAAAACATCGTCCACTGAATTACCTGTTTGAAGTTACCCAGGAATAGAATAATGATGCCACTGGAAGGTTCCATATCCAGGGAAGAAGAATGAAACTAGAAAGGGAAGAGAGGGGAAGAATTTAGGGCTTAGGCCACTGGGAATAGACGCTAGAAAGCCAGGCATGTATTACTGACCCCTAGGGAGTGACTACAGACTCTATTTCACGAGTCCTTATAATGACCCAAGAAACTAAACCCATTCTACGGATAAGAAAACTAAGGCTCCTAGAGGAAAAAGAGCTTGCCAACAGAAAGGAAATAACAGAAGTGGGATTTGAACCCAGGCCAACTGACCCCAAAACCCATGCTTTGGACTACTGTGCTTCACTGCCTCTTGAACACTCAGCAGCTAGCATCTGGGGAGGTGAGTAACTGGGCCACCTGTGGGGCTGGCCTCTTTGGCCTCTTTCCTGCATGTGCTGCCAACCGGGGTGGACTTCTTTGCTGTCCAACTATCCCAACTATCAAATGAAGCCGCTGGCCTCCCTTGGTCCAGCACAATGCCTCTCTGGCTTCTTCCAGGTCAGGGTCAGGTGGCAGGGGCACTACCTTGGACAGCCAGGAGTCTCAGGCATATGAAGCCGGGATCTTGGTATCCAGGTGCTGGGGCCCTCCCTGCATTGCAGGTAGAACCTGCCCAGCAGTTCCTTGGTGCACACGCACCTGTGAGTGAGGACAGGACAGCTCTGCAGGGTGGCATCCAATAATCACCATCTTCTTGGCTGGATGACATGGAATTTTGGATACTTGCTACGTGAAATTCTACATTCCTAAATCTGGAGTTCTTGTTCAGGTTGTTCCAAAGTAGGTGTGGTACCGATTAGAGAAAGGAAGATGGAAATTCTCTTGGTAGAAACAGACACAATATGAATGGTACCCCCAGGAGTGGTACTCACAGCAGCCTCAGATGGGACCACCAAGGGGAGTGAGAAGAAAGTAGAATACAGTCAACCTGGTGGCCCCCAAAGCCTCTCCCTACCTCCCAGTCACAGTGCCAGCACTGCCACCGTTAACCGATGAGACACTGGATCCAGAGAACAGCAGTGAGACACCCAAGCAGGAAGCTCTTCCACACTCACCCTCCGGTCTTCCTTCTCCCTTCGTCTATTCAAGTGGCCATCCCAATTATGGAAAATGGAGAGAGTCTTTGTGGCCGGGGCAGATACCGGATAAGGACACTGCAGAAGGAGAGAGGGAGGCATCCAGAGCTCCCTTCCTGAGACCTGCTGGGGGCAGTTTTTCAGCCCTGAGCACATGCACTGCAGTTCATGCTGCGGATTCCCTGGGAGAGTGCAGTGCCCATGGAGTGGGACTTGTGGTCTTGTGGTCTTGTGGGGCTCTCTGGCTCTTGTGGTCAGAGTGGCAGGGGAGAAAAGGAAGGGGAAAAAGTCAAGGGAAGGGTTGTCAGCAGCAGGAGGAGCCTGGCATGACAGGTTTCCACACAGTTGGCCAGGTACTCTTTTAAAAGATAGGATACATCATGTCATTTTTCTGCTTAAAACCTCTTTATCTCAGATGTTTTAGGGGCTGCCATAGATTCCTTCCCTTCCTGCATGGAGAGATGGTCTTTTCTTCCACCACCATGAACCTGGGCTAGCCTGCAACTGCTTTTGCAGAAGTGGTGCTGTGCTTTATGGAGACTGGCTATTTCAGCATCCTGCCAGGTGGAGCCTTTGATTGCCGCGTGAGAAGACCAGGTGATTCTGCTGAAGAGAGAGGCCACATGGAGAATGCCATGGTACCAGACATGTAACTGAAGAAAGTGCCCAGTGGAGCCCTCAGATGCCTCCAGCCTCAGCCTCTATGTGGCTGTAGCCCCGTGAGAGAACCCAAGAAAGAACCACCCAGCTGAGCACAGTCAACCCACAGAACCATGAGAAAGAATACTAAATTCTTGTGCTAAGCCTCTACAGTTTGGGATGCTTTGTTATGTAGCATAGAGAACTGGCACATTAAGAGTAGGAGCCGAAGTTGGCATCTGGTCCCCCATTTCCTCTCTGACTATATCCCCTCTAATCCCTCCCCCATTCACTCTACTCTCACCACACTGGCTCCCTGCTACCCCTTGAGCCTACCCAGCAAGTTCCCATCTCAGGGCATTTGCACTGGCTGTGCCCTCTGCCTGGAACGCCCTTCCCCTGGGTGGACATTCATGGTTCACTCCCTCACCCCTTCTGGTATGTCAGTGAGGCTGTCCCTGATCACCCTCTATAAAGTTTGTACCCCTCCCCTTTAGCATGTTCTACTTCTTTCCTGCTTTATTATTTTTCATTGGCACTTACCATCATCTGCCATACTAATACATCACTGGCTTGTTGGTTTCTGTCCCCTCGCTCCAGAATGGCAGCTTCATGAGGGCAGAGATTTTTACCTGCCTTGTTCACTGCCGTATCCTGGCCTCTAGAACATTTTCTGGTCCATAATAGACACTCAATAAGTACTTATTGAAAGGACGAAGGACCACACCTCTCTTTGGACCAGGGCCTGCTCAGCTACTCATTCAGCCACTTTGACCAAAGAAACCGGTGGGTCCAGAGACAGAGCTGATTGTGTCAGAGGCACAGCTGCCCTGACTGCTGAGAACTGGTGGTTGTCTTGAATTCACTCTTTTGTTTGGTGTGGGGTCTCTCTACCTGATAAGTTGAGTGGGGGACAATGGGTTCAGACCAATAGTCATTCTTACACTGGACAGATCTTAAGCTGAGCCAGGTGCCATGATGAGGCTGGTGAGGAAGATGAGTTTGGTGAAGTTTCTGCCACCAGGAGCTCATGCACTGAGGACAGGCCATCTGCATCCCTCCCTTTATCCACTGGTAACCTTCAGTGCCCTCTGTAGAGCATCTACCGAGGCCAGAGACATATAGCAGTGGACAGAGCAAAACGCCTGCCCACAAGGAGCTGACACCCAGTGGGAGGAGACACAGTGCCCACCTCAAGGAGCTCCAGGTTCAGTAGGGAAGATAATTCCAGTCTGACCCAGTGTAAAAAGCTGTAGACACTGTGGGAAAAGCTATGGGAATTCAGAATGTGGCAAAAATAGCCCTGGGGACCACCTGGAAGAAGGGGCATCTGAGCCAGGCTGGAAGGATTTGTCCAGGCAGCACATCTCCCTGACAAATGCCCACAGCTTGCCCCCTCCCCTCCTTTAAACTTTTGCTATTACGTCACCTGGTCACTGAGGCCTCCCCTCACCAGCCATTTGCAACTGGAACTGCCAGCTGCTTTCACCTTGTGACACACTCTCAGCTTTATTTGTGCATCATGTTTGGTCTGTTTCCCCGCTCGGAGGGGACAGGAAATGGCAGGTAAGAGTAGTACCTGGATATGGACAAAGCCCAGTGAGGTTCCCATTGGCAGGTGACATGGCATCGAGGGTCTACTGGGGATGATTTGAGCCTCGAGGAGCGCTGCCCCAGGAAGAAACACTGTCGCCAGGCTGTGCTGGGTGACCACACCCCCGAGAGGATGAGTGGGCTGCACCAAAGCAGCAAAGTCTCCAGCAGGCTCTCAGCTTCCTCGGGCTGCTATCGGACTTGGCCCTGCCCTCTCTTGCACCTCTTCCCTCCTCCTGACATCGCACTGTCCCCCAGAGTCCTCATGCCAATGGCCTCTGATGGGGAAGCTCTGACAATGCGGGGAGAGAGGCCCAGGGTCTCCCGCTGGTTCTCTGCTTTTCTTCTACACCCTGTGGGATTCCGTTTCAGTAAAACAATATTATCCATCATATTAACTCAATATTAATGCGAATGTTGATCGCCTTTGAGGTTTTGTTTGTGTTCATTTATTCATTTGTTTGGGGTTTATAGTTATATAAGAATTAAAAGCATAAGAGTATAATTCAAACCTTGGGGTTGTGGGACAATGTGTTTCCTTTTGGGACAAGGGCATACATTACTTGAGTTCATGAAGCTCTGAGCCCACGCTGAGTTTCCTGCAGCTCTGACTCGTCGCTGGTCTGGGAGTCAAGACATGCATCCTCTCCCTGGGACCAGCCCTGTACCCTTCGGCACCTTCCTCCCGTCCCCTACTCCCTGCAAGCCTGGGCTGCTTCGTCTGTACATGGAGACGAGTGAAGGGGAGGCAGAGCCCACAGATCTCCAGCCCTTCCTTGTCCCTAGCATCTTAGGATTTGTCGTAAGCCTCTTCAAAACCCCATAGCACAGCAGTGGGGAAAAGTGAAACGTTTGTCTGTGTGGGAAAGAAAGCTCCCCTGCATGCCTGACCTCTGCCACAGGCAGGAAAAGCCATCTCCCAGGCAGGCCTTGATGGAACACACTGGAACACAGGCACGGGACCACCAGGACACCGCTGTGAGTGAGCAGCTCATTAGGGTGCTGCTCCCCGGGACCTACTTGTCAACAGCCTAACGAGACTCGGCTTAAGCCAGTGACCTCCTGGTAGCTGTTACCACTCCCCGCAGATGTGCTCTGTGGCTAGATGTGAAACCAGGGGATGCTAGCTTCTTCATCTTCTTCTTCTTCTTCTTCTTTAAGGAAAACAACTTTCCATTCCCCAAGGAGCACATTCCTTCATTGTGAAGTCTTCCCTACTCATCTCCCCCGTTCCCTCAGAAGAGAAAAGAAACAAAAAAGCCTTGGCTGCTTCCTCAGTGTAGGCTCCTTGAAGAAAAAAAAAAAAAAGGAAGAAAGAAAAAGAAAAAAGAAAAAACTATTTTTGTAGCTGTCTGAAAAAGTCCCAGCTGATGGCAGCAGCCAGAGAACATGAGGGGGCAGAACAGGGCTGACGCAATGCACATTTATTAGCAGTGAGGAAAATTAACAGGCCACAAGCTCAAGGGCAGCTCCACTGACCTGGAAGCCCCAGGGACAGCTATAGACATGGTGGTCTCCAGGCTGAGTCCTCAAGACTCCTCATCGGTTGCAATTCCAGATCAGCACAGCTGGAGGGAGGTTTGGAGATCATGTAGTGTCCAGAGGACAAATGGTCTTTATCACGCATGCCAAATCTAATTGATTGATAAAGGCTGCCTGAAGCCCTGTGTTGAAAAAGATCCCAAGGCTGCACCTGGGTCCCTTGGGAATGAGTGCTGCAAGGTCTGCCGTGGATGAAAGAGGAGTGGCAGTATTCACCCCGAGTGTCTGTGGGGCTCCCGTTCTAATTCAACCCTCCCATTTTATTACTGGGAGAGACAGCCCCAAAGCCCATTGTGGGTAGGGCTTTTGCCAGACTTCTCAGGAATCTGACTACTGTTGGTAAGCGGCAGGTGGCCTGAATGTCTCTTGAGGACTAAAGATGTCAGATCCAAAGACTGTCTCCAAGAAGCCCAAACATCTACTGGGTTTGGTTAATTTGGCCAATTGGCCGTTTCCTGGAAATAATTGGTAAAATCAGTTGTTTCATGGAATTGACTCAGTTCGGCCAACGTAGGTGATATGGCAGGCCCAGGGAAGCCCCACGCCGGTGTCTTCCTAACACTAGTTGTCAGTTTGGTCATAAAGAATCCACGGAGAGGCTAAACAACTATTTGGGCTCAGGACAATAAAACCCCCATGTGTCAATGGAGTGGTTCTAATCAGGCAGATCACTGCCCGTCTGATTTCTACCCGACAACTAGGGTCCAGCTGGCCTAACCATCCTGACCAGGACTCGCCTCCCTCACCCCGTCTCCTCCTGCCCTCTCAGCCTGGCTCATGCCTCTGTCCTCTCTTGGGCCTGGGACAGACCCAGCTCCCTCTGGCAGAGGATCCTTCTGCAGTGGGCTGGGCACCTGGGGCAAGCCTGCCCCAGTGCCCCCAACAGCCTCAGGTCAATCCGCCACCCTAGATGCTCTCCATCCATCTGCAACAGCCCAAAGGCCATCCAGGCCCCTCTTCATTTTGAAACTGAGGAAACTGAGTCCTGAGCAGGGAAAGGGCTTGCTTGATCTCACACAGGAGGCAGTGGCAGCTCGGCAATCCTGACTCCAGCCCCAGGGGTTGTGCTGTTGCCCGGGGCAAGTCAATTCTCTCCGGTTCCCTCGGCTCCGTGCAGTACTCAGGGTGACAAAGGTGACTTCTGAGGACCCCCAGGAGTGGGAGTCCAGCAGGAAGGTCTGGAGTGGCAAAGAACTTGGCATGTTCAGGGGACTTGCTGGGGAGTGCGAGAGGGGACAGGGGTCCTTGGTAAAGGGGACTAGGCTGTGGGAGAGGCCTGACTAGGCATGAAACCTGGCAGGACTGTCAAGGGAACAGTGAAACAAGCCAGGTTACCTCTCTGGTCTCCAAGCACTCGTCACACTGTCCCCCGGAAGCCCGCCCTGCTATCTTAGGTCCGTGACATTCCCCACCTTGAACTCAACAATTCTCTTTGGTGGGGTTGGCCGGGGAAACAGGCCCTTACCTGAGGACTAAGTGAAAAGTGGTGGTGGAGAGAGCTCAGGCCTTGGATTGGGACACCCTTGAGTTGAACCCTGGCTGACCACCTACATGCTGGGCGTTTGGCTGAGTTCCCTAATCTCTCTGGGCCTCAGTTTCCTCGTTTGCAAAGTCAGGATAGAAGGATTAATGACCTTCATGGGTGATCGTGAGGATTAAAGGAGATCACCAAGGTAAAGGGCTTAGCGCAGGGCCAAGCATATGGCAGCTTCTAACAGCATCTCAGACCCTACCACACCTCCTCCAGGAAGCCCTTCCTGAACACCCTCAGCCCATTCGTGCACCCTGCCCTGGGGAACCTCCAGGCTCCCCTGCCTGTGTTCTATACTGAGAGCCTTGTTTCTCCAAAGAACTCAGGAGTCACTGGGGGCTGGGGTGGCTCACAGCTTTGGCTGAGGACACAGGGGGTGCTGAATGAAGTGGCTGCACAAGACCCTGGCACCCTCCCCTCCCTTATCCCCCCAGTTCCCCTGATTTTCCAACTCCCTGTCTAGTTTGTTCCTAATGCTTCTGTCTCCACGTCTCCTGGGCTCTGTTTGCATGAGGGAAAAAAGTCTACACACACACACACACACACACACACACAGCCCAGAAAGCATCCAGTTGCTCCCGGGCGGGCTGCCAGTGATTGAGTGACCTGCAGCTTCCTCCCCAAATCACATTCCACTGGCACGGATCTTGCCCCGCCTGACGCCAGCCTCCGAACTCGCCCCCAGAGCAAACATTTCCAGTTGGCAGCTCGGCCTTGTTTTTCTGAGGCCCTGATTCAGGCTCCCTTGTAGAAAACAGAAAACAAAATGCATGGGACCAAAAACGAAATGAAATAAATTTTTAGAGGAGAGGGGTGAGGAGGAAAGCATTTTCTCCAAGGCACATGGAAAAATAGAAGCTTCGGGGTGTGCAAAGAGCTTTTAAGACTCAAACACACATGCTCAGAACCCCTCCTCGCCTGCTGGCCGCGAGGCTGTGATCAATTCATTCAGGCTGCCGCCTGCTGCTAAAAGACTGACTCTGTTCTCATTCACAGCTGCGCCAGGAAGACCAGGGAGCAGGGTCGGGGGCGGCTACGGATCTGAAAGGAGAGGGTGGTCGGGGTTACAGGACCGATGTTTGTTCCAAAGGGGAAATTAGAGGAAGAAAAATAAACATGGCCAGCCGGATTTGAACCCCAGTGCGCAAGGCGTCCGGGCGATGGACAGGGTGTGTGTGTGCGTGTGCTGGCGTGTGCACATGCCTGTGGGCGCCACTGTGTTTGCCTTCTCAAAATAAGAGCTGCTCAGTGGAAAGATGTCATAACCCAGGCTCGGGCGGCAAGGGGACGAGCCAGCCGGGGAGGGCCAGGGCTGGCGCCCAGGCCTGCCCAGGGGTCAGGCAAAGGCCAGGTGTCAGAACAGGGGAGAGCAGCCACAGCCGTTAGTCAAGGTCAGCCCCCAGCCAGGCGCTTGTCCTTGGGTAAGAGGTGGGCGGAGGACAGTTACTGAGGAAGGATGGGCTCCGGCCTGGGGTACCGGTACTCTCTCAGCAGGGGAGGGCTATGGGGTGGGGAGGCAAGGGCTAGGTGAGGTGGTAGGGTGGGGAGGGGCACAGAGAGGTGGTTAGCAGACTCCAGAGTGAGAGCAGGCAGCCACAAATCCAGCAGAGCCACAGAGCTGATCTGTCTGGGTGCAAAGAACCTCCTGCCCAGGAACAAGGGTGCTGGGAGGTAGCACAGGGTGGGTGCGGGGAGAGAAGGATCCCAGGACCAAGGGCACGCAGGGCCTGAGCTGAGACACAGGGTCCCAGGCCCAGCAGAGTCCCACAAGGGTTGTCAAGCAGCAGGGGCCAGGAGCGAGTGGGCAGTCACACAAGACACTGAGCAGGTCAGGACAGCTCGGGAAGCCACGAGAGAGGGCAAGAGTAGGCAGCACAGGGCTCACACTGGGCGCCACATGGCTGGGTCCCTTCTCCACGGTGCCAGCTCCCCCTGCAAGGAAGAGCCTGGCACCTTAAAGGAACCTGGTAGAGATCCCCAGGTGAGGGCCCAATGGAGCCTGCAGTGTCTACAGGTGCTCAGCTGCGACAGTCAAGGGCTCTGGAGCAGGAAGTCACACAGGCCAAGAGGGAACATCTGTGTTCCCCAGAGAGTGGTGGCAAAAACACCTGTGTCCAAATCAGCTGTGTTGAGTAATAAAATGTACCTCTCTGGCATTCTTTCTACCTGTTGGATCAGACTCCAACTGATTGGGCCGATAAAGAGCTGAACTGCAGATAGCCAGCCCAGGGAGCCTGCTGCACGTTCACGTTGACGAACCCCTGCTCTAGACGTTGCCAAGTCCTATGACCCTCCCTGCTCCTCTTCTCTTGCTGCACCCCTAGCTCCCTAGGAACCACAGGATTCTCTACGTTTCATCTGTCACGATCTTCAAGGAAAGGAGTTAACAAACCTTTCCCAGGAGTATTTTGACTTTGGTTCAGGACATTTGTAAACCCAAACAAATGAATCTCTAAATGGTGGAAATTCAGGCCTGGAGAAACCCAGAGGGAGAATTTTGAGGAGTACACAGGGAGTTTTCCAACCATCTCTCAAATCCACTCTATCATTGGGAGACCCCAAAGACATCTTTTAAAAAAATTATTTCACTTTATTTATCAGTTCTCAGAATGTCAGTTGGTTCTCTAGGCATCCTCCAAACATCTTTTTTTAATAATCACTTTTAACTCTTGGATTTTTATAATATTTGATGTGTTTCAATTCATTGTAGGGTATTTGCTTGTCTGTTTTGTTTTTGATGCACAAATAATCCCATTTCATGCAGTGGGAGCTTCTTTGAGTGGGCACCTGAGTCCTTTTGCCATGACCCCAGTGGCGTTTGATAGTTTGCTCTCCGGTACAAGATGTCCTGGGCTCGTCTCGGATATTCGTTGCTCCAGACCTGGAAACAGGCAATCCTTCAAGAAGCCTTTGTTCCCTTCTGTGAGAAAAGATATTTAGAGACCACAATTTGGGCACTATACGTGCTCATTCAAAGACACCTTATTTTCTTTCAGTTTCTCAGTCTGCTCCAAGCGCTTGAGTCTGGGCCCAAGGGCATCTGAAGGGTACTGTACCTTGCCGCATTAAGTGTATTTCTCCTGGATGCCAAGCAGTCTCTTCCTTGGAGGTGAGCTCTGTCCACCTGAAGCAGCCTCTTCACTTTTTCTCCTCTCCTCAAAGATTAACCTCACTGAAGCTCTTACTCGAGGGGGTGGAGGGTGGGGCCATGGGCAATCTATGTAACCTTAACACTTGTACCCCTATAATACACTAAAATTAAAAAAAAGATTAACCTCAGTCCCCAGGGCTGGCCTATCAGCCCCAGAGCCCTCCTCTCCAACTCTTGGGTATATACTCTGACGCGAGGAGCACCAATGCTAAGATTAGTCCTCGAGGGAGTTGCTTACCTCTCTGTGCCACGGTCTCTTCATCTGCAAAGAGAGCTTCAAAGTATTTTAAATGAGCTAATTCAGGCAAAGTTCTTAGCACAGTGCTTGGCAAACAATAAGCCCTAGAGAACCATATACTATGTATTGGTACCCACCGGGGAAACCTACAAATTCTTCATGTGTACAAATGGAATTTCTGGCAGTCTCCCCTGATATTCCCAAGGGAGGAAGGCCTGTAGACCCTTCCCCTCTCCTTGCAAGAAAACAGAGACACAAAGGTAATTTGTGCTGGCATTAGGACTTTGGAGGGAGGGAGTCCTCAGTTGGGAAAGGAGCATTCAAAGGAAGTAAGAAGCCTAAGGAGCCATGTCTTAAGTCGCAAGAAATATGTGAATGTGTGCAGAGGTGGTGGGCATTGCAAGGCACGTGTGGGCAGTAAGAGTGAGAGGGATCATGGGTGAGTACAAACCAGGATCGCAGTATGGCAGGGGCTCGTGGAATCTTGGCCTGTGGAATCTGAGGCAGCTCTAGGGACCAACTCACCTCTCCGCAGCAATCAATAAGGCTTGTCACAAATATTCCTGTTTCTCCTTCTTCCATGCACATAGTAGCATCGCACAACTCTTCCACCTTTACAATTAAGCATGATCGTGAGGTTTACTTTAGCCAATAAATTGTAAGCAAAAGAGGTGTGTGTCCCCTGTAGACAGAAGCCTTAAGAGCCAACGTGCAATTGGTTGAATTTCCTTCCCCTGACTCTGCAATCGTGGAAGCACCTGTCAAGCTGGAGCCTCTGTCAGCCTGAGTTCTCACGTGACCACAGTGCATAGAGCCTTCCCTGGTGACCTGTGATGAGCAGGTCGTGTGTGGTCAAGAGAAAACTCCTGTTGGGCTAAGCCACTGGGATTTGTGGTTGTTCCCAAGGCAGAGCCTAATTGCTCTCCATCTCTTTCTCAGGGCTCGCTCCCTCTCCCAAGGAGTTTGCTTCTTTCTGTCAATCAACTCTGTCCTCTTCTCATTACCAAGTTCATTCTCCCCCTGGACTCTAGGATAACTCTTCTTTTCTTATAGTCTTCATTTGCCCCTCACTCTGCTCCCATGTAACTTAGCTTGCTTGACATTCCACTATAGCCCTATCTCTGCTTTGTGGCTCTGCCTGTAACTGCTTCATTCTTTAAGATCTCTTAGTTCAGAGAGACAAAGAAAGACTCCAACTGCCCCAGCACATCTCTTCATGGCAAGTCACACATCAGTCTTTGCCCAGCCTCTAAACTGGCTCTCTGGGCTAGATACCAACCCTCGGCCCAAATGGCTATGGAGGAAGGGGACAAGTAAGGGGATACTATTATAACACAAAACGTGGCACCTGCCGAGGGTACGGGTGGGGCACGGCCACCTGGAAGGGGCTATCGGCAGGCAGGAGAGAGGGAAGGATGTTTGCGGATAAGCATTAAATCATGCTAACCTTCCACCTACCAGATACTAAACATCTGGCTGAAACAAACACTTTGACAGAACATCTGGATATGCACTCTGCACAGTGTGAAGCAGCTGGATCCCTGGCAGCATCTGTGTGAGTAACTGATGTGGGGTCTCCTCTGTGTGTTTAACATCGCGTTTGTGCTTTCCTTTGCCTGTAACAGAAAACCAGGCTCAAACTGGTTTATATTTTAAAGGGGGAAATTCTTAGCTTACTGAGCTGAGAAGTCCAGAGATGAGGCTGGCTTCAGGTAGGTGTTAATCTAGCAGCTGAACCACATCACCAAGGACCCAGTTTCTTTGTTTCCTGCTGTCACCTTTATCCCCAAACTAGCTCCCCTTGGAGGTCTTGTGAAGGCTGCCAGAAGTCTCATAGTTACACTTACATCAGAGAGGTGGCATCATATTTGTCATGGCATTCCCAGCAAAAAGCTTGATATCCACTCTGACTGAACAAGGGCTGGGGTACATGCCACCACTGATCCAATCGCTGTGACCCAAGGGTAACGGAATGTGTGAGTGGCTTACTCACATGGTCCACCTTGGAACCAGAGTTGGAGCCAGCTTCTTCAACTGCACATATCCCCAAGTATAAGCCAGAGAATGCTGGAAAGAAGGAAAGGGAGAAGCATACACGTATATCTACTGCTGGAGACTGGGGTGACGAAAGTGAGGAGTCCAGCATACAAAATTTAAGAAGATGTTCCTCTCAGAGCCATGTGTGGACCCTGCACTTTCATACCCCTGAGAGCAAGCATCCTTAAATTTTGTACCCTAGACATATCATTTGCCTCACCCTAGAGCTAGTTCTGGCTGCACAAAAAATTACCCCAAAACTTGGGGGCTTCAAACAATACGCATTCATTATCTCACACTTTCTGTGAGTCAGGAATTTGAGAGTGGTTTAGCTGGGGCTCTGAATTGAGGTCTCTCATGAAGTTATAGTCAAGATGTCAGGTGGGGCTGCAGTCATCTGAAAGCTTGACTGGGGCTGGAAGCCCCCCTTTCTGAACGGCTCCCTCACATGGCTCTTGGCAGAAGGTCTTAGCTCCTCCCCACGAGGTATCCTCACAGGGCTGCTGGAGCTTCCTATGGCATGCTGGCTAACCTCCCCCAGAGCAAGTGATACAAGAGAGAGCAAGGTGATTGTGACCCTGCCTTTGAGGACTCACCCACCATCATTCTGCTACTTTCTATTCATCAGAAACAAGTCATTAGGTCCAGCCCATTCTCAAGAGGGGAAGAATTAGCTGCCACCTTTTGGAGAAAGGAGTGAGAGAATTTGCAGACATATTTAAAGGCACCACATGGGGCAGTGACAAGATGACTGGTCACTAAAGATCCCCTGAATTATGACTTCCTTACTTCCCATTATCTAAGCCTGAGATGACACATACACTTTATCTCGTGTGCCAACTTTGATTGGTAACAATTGTCTGAGAAAGAAAGTCATGACTGATTAATAATGTTTACCCTTGGCCAAACCAACAGCCGTTGCTCTCTATTTCTTTGACAACAGAATTTGTCTTTGTTCAGGATCCAGCTACAGTGTGCTCAGAGAAGGTGGGTCCCAGATGATGGATTATGATTAGCCTAGGTTCTCCCTCCCCCAGGAAGGGGTAATTTCATTTTCTCTTGCAGGTGACTGCTTTAAGGATAGAGATGTGACCCAGTCTGGCCAAGATAAGGAGAATTCTGGTGGCGAGGTTCTGGGAAAGGTTTTCCTCCCAGATAAAATGACACTTCATTTGAAATCAATTTTAGGAGGACATGATGCTTGGAGGTTTGGCTGCCACCTTACAATCAAAAGGAAAAGAGACTTTCTGGGAGCTGGAACCAGAGCCCAGACATCATGGAGCTATTGAATTATCTGATCCTGGAACTGCCTTCCTCTGAGCTTCTTATTTTGAGCAATAATAAATGCTCTTGTAGCTGGCTTTTCTGTTATGTGGCCCAGTGGGACCTGACTGATATGTGAGATGGCCCACATGTTTTATGTACCCTCCCATACTTTGAAGAAAACCAAAGAAGTTCCTTTCTTGCATCCTAAAGGAATATGACTCAATATGACTTGTCACATCCTTTTTCATGGCCACTGGGCTCTTTCTGCAGCCTCTTCTTGGCTAAGCAGGTTAGTGAAACCCTGCACTCTGGCTTCTTTCCTTTTCTTAGATGCAGATCTCTTCCTGGAGACCCTCACCAAGGACTCCATATCCCACTTCAGGTCTGGGACACAGTAGCAGGTTCATTGATCTCTAGGGAAAGGGAAGAGCTCTTGGTCTCCAAGGAACTTGTCCATGGCAGACCCTTAGACCCCATCACCCTGAGGTGGGGCCCAGGTGTGCTGGGAGTTCAGGTCCAGCAAAGGTGTGAGCTGCTCCAGAGGGTCTCCCCTTCTTTCCTTCCTGTTCCCTCTCCTCCTCCTTCTAAGAGCTTCTCCTCCTATTCTCCTCTGCCCCAATATCCGTTGTCTCCTTTCTCATTGAGATTTTTATTCTGGACACTTGGATGCTCAGAGCAAAGACTACATTTCCCAGCCTCCCTTGCAGCTAGCTGTAGCTATGGGAATATATGCTGGCCAGAGAGGCAGGGGAAGCAGTGTGTCAGCTCCCATTAGGGTCCCTAAAGTGGGGTGGGAGTGCCCTCCCTCCACCTTGCTGTTTGAAATAAGCTATTATGTTTGAAGGGTAGGCATTTAGGTCATGAGGTTAAGGGTGACGCCCTAGAAATGCTGGAAAGAGAAGGGGCCTGGGTTCCCACACCAGCTGTGGCCCTCCTACCTGTGACTGTTACATAAGTGAAACTTCCATCTTTTTGGAGCCTCTGCTATTTGGGGATCTGTGTTACCTGTAGCCCAGCCCTTTCTCCCACCTTTCTTTCTCCTTCTCCCCCCTCTTGTGTTGTTCTCTTCCTTCTCCCTCTCCTCCTTCTCCTTACCCCTTTTCTTCCCAATCTTCAAATCCTCTCACCTTCCTCTTCCTTCTTCTCTCCAACCCACTGGCCCCTTCCAAGGTGGCAGGTGATGGGGAGCAGACAGCCAAGGGCACAGGTAGCTTTCCTGCTCCTCAGTCCCTGTGAGCATGTCCCTGTCCTCCCAAGGGCCCTGACCTGCTGGGGATTTGTTCCCACCCAGAGAACACCTGTGTCCAGCTCGGTGTTCTGAGGGTGGCCTGCTCCCGAGGAGGGAACAGAGAGCTAGCCAGGGTGCCAGCCCCAGGCAGCCTGACGCCCAGTGTCCAACACCCATCTCATGATTCTGCAGTGACCGCTGCGATGCCTAGGACTGAACGCTCGCCTGGGCTGGAGCCCATCTGGCTGTGCCCTCTGCCTTCCCCAGAAGGGGATGCTCTTAGATGTCAGCAAAGCCAAAGCCAGCCTAAGCTGGGAGCTGGCCACATCTCACTTTTATTCTTCATCCCTGGATCCAAACTTTGCCCAGGGGGCTGGTGGTGGCAGGAGAAGAGGGGCTGACGAGGGTTATCTCACCAGGGAGACTGTGAAAACCCTGTGGAGGCCCCTGTGACTTCCCTCCCAGCCCTGCCCTCTGAGCCCGGTGCCAGCCTTCTGTCCCTGCTCAGCCCTCTCAGGCAACAGATGGTGCCGTGAAGACAAGTCCTGGGACGGGGCCCAGGTTCCGATGTCAGCTGTGGCTGGGCGCTCCCCTTTCATCCTCCGGCATGCGGCTGGGGTAGCCCCAGCTCTTCACCTGGCTAAGATGGGCTCGGGCTGGGAGGGCTGCGCTGCAAGAGGCCACATGCAGGCTTTAGCAGCCCCTTGGGGGCAGAGGCCTGGCTGGGAAAGGAGAGATGGCCGAGGTCCTGGGGTAGGTAGGAGAGCCCAGCACAGCCACCCTGGGCCCCACTTGCAGCCAGTGAGGTGAGCACAGGACTTCCGCCAGGCTCGAGTCCCAGGGAACGAATGAAGGGCATTTGCCTCCAGACTGCGCTGGAGAAGGTGTGCCCCACCCCCAGAAGCCTCATCCCTGGGCCACCCCTGGTTTCAGACCCCCGCTCAGGGCCAGCCCTTGACAAGAAGCCAGGCTGGGAACAGCTTCACCAGATCACTTACTGCCTGGGCAGTGTCGTGGCGGTGTGATGTCACATCAGATTCTCGAAACACTTTCCATCTGGAGTCAACACCATCCCTGCAGCTGCTCCGAGGCCGTGCGCTCCATCGCCAGCCAGGGGGTGGGATCGAGTGTCCGTCCTTCTGGAAGCCAAGCTTAGGGCAGACTTAGGAAGAACAAAGTCACAGGCTGCTTTTTTTCAAAGAATGAACTCAAAGGGAGCTGCTGGGGGAACAGGGGAGCACCGTGGGGAGGAAGGTCAGAAGCTCTGAGACCCAAGGGAGCCCAGGGCTGAGCCAAGACTGCTGGGAAGGGTGTCAAGGGGGAAGCCAGAGACTAAGAGAGAGAGATGAACACAGACAGGTGTCTTCTCTCTCTCTCTCTCTCTCTCTCTCTCTCACACACACACACACACACACACACACCCCTTCGTACCCCATACCACCCTCTGTGTGCTGTGCACTTCCAAATCCCTGAGCTTTGCTCTGCCCTCTGTCTACCTGGATAATTCCTTTCAACCTTCAGAGGGCAGCTCAAATGTCACCTCCTCAGTGAAACACGCCCCACTGGCCCCACCCTCTGCCCTGCCCCCATGGCAGATTCATTAGCCCTCCTTGGGCTCCAGCCGCCTGTCACCTACTGAGCTCACACACTGTGCCAGCAGATGGCCTCACAGCCCCCACATCCATCAAGTCCCCGACCAGGAGGGCCCTCCCTGGCAGAGCTCAGGCATGACTTGGTTCTCCATAGACACGTGGTCACCAGGGCTGCCCTTGGGGCTCTCACACAGGCACAAGGACACACTGGTGACTTGTTTGCCTCATGCTGAGCACACGGTTGGGGCTCAAACAGCTACTGATTGAACGTACTTACATAGGCCTTTATCACAGACCCACACTCTTCCCTCCCAACAGCAAAGTTCTCTCCCCTCTCTCTCTTCAATATCTTGGAGTGATTATATTTGGGGGCGGGTGGCCTTCAGTATGGAAGGAAAGATGCAAACAAACAAACAAAAAAAAGCAATCTTGTTTTGTGGAAACAAATGAAACCAAAGCTGTTCGGATGTTTCCCTGACACAGGATGCCAAATGAGGAAGAGAGAGACCCAGGACCAAGAGCCAGGGAGCCGGGAGGGCCTGTCTATGCCACACCGGGCCGTGGTGGCAGGCAAGGCACTTAACCAGTCCGAGCCTCAATTTCCTGCTTGCCCCAGAGTGAATAGCTACGGTAATAATATTCACAGAGTGGTTGTAAGAAATAAATGAGATGACAGGTGACGAAGTGCTTGGCAAGAAAATGCAGCCACCAATGGAATGGTTTCATGCAACCATCTCTCACTTCTCTCATTTCCGGTTCTAGAAAACTGGTGTCAGTTACAAAGGCCTTGAGGAACTCCACGAAATCGTCAACCATTAGAGTGAGAATTCATGAATGTTCTGGAGACAACAATATCAAAGTAGGGAAACAGGTCCATGTTGATGAGATTATATTTTAGAAAGATCTCTAATTCCCAGCGTTTAAGATTTCAAATCTATCCACAGCGGCCCTTATTTAACAGGAATGTTTCAATTAACTGGGACCCCGGGCTCTGAACATTCCAAATGACCAGAAAAGATTCTCTCTGGGAAACCCAGGGCCAACTCGCAACAAGCATGACTTCACCGGGGCTCCCCACTACTGCATGACACGAAGCCAACGACAAATATCACATATCTTCAAGGAGAACCAATTTTACTCTGAAATTTTTCTTTTCTTTTTTTTGAGGATGAAAATTACCAACAAGAATCCCCTTCATTCTAAGATCTGCATTTTTTTCATATTTTAACACTTCTAAAATCTGAATGCATTGATGTGTTTGTTTAATGTGGCCGTGCTTCTTGCTCCTCAAAAAAAAAAAAAAAAAAAAATTACATAGCCTTAAATCCATGGTGCTTCTTACAGTTTTGACCGCACCTTAGAAGAGAAAATAAACCAGCCATGTAACTCACTTTAAATGGAACTGCAAATCATTGAAAACATTGCTTTGATGCTAAAATTTGCCAGGACACACTAAAAAGTAGAGGGTGAAATGCATGTGAACTTTCAAGAAAAAGAATGAGAAATCAAAAAAATGTTTTGGTTGTGGGGCGGGTGGTCACTGGATACTTAGTCCCAGGCCTGGGTCCCTCCGCTGTCCCTCATGCTTGGTGCTGCAGGGAACAAGTCTGAGGATGGCAGCCTAACACCACCACCTGGGATTATCCTGCCCAGAGGGAAATTGCCTGGGAATAAAAGTAAGAGTCTGCGGGGCAAGGGTGTCCTGTGCAGAACAGGAGCCTCATGGCCGCTCGGCGGCACACCTGTGTCCACAATGCCTGTGGGGTAGGCACAACCGAAGGCTGCTGGGCTGCAGGGGACAAACAGAGCTGCAGCAGGGCCCCCGCTTCCCCATCCAACCCCACTCCCTTCTGGACTGATCTTGGAGGAGGGCGGAGCTCCAGGGACCACACAGGTTGTCAGCCATGAATGAGCCCAGACAGTCAATGAGTTACCTCACCCAACCAGGCCCATTTCACACCTTTAGTGGGAAGGGGAGGTATGTGGCTGGGGGGAGACCCAGAATCCCACTGGAATGATCCTGGCTGGGACGATCCTGGGAGCCTGAGTCCATGTCCTTGGAGAAGGAAGCAGCTAGCCCCGTCCAAGTTCTCCTGGGCCCAGCCCAGAAGGGGTAGGCAAGGCTGGCTCTCTTCCCCACTGGCTTTGCCAGGTCTTGGAGCCCACTGACCTTGACACTGGACCTCAGAACAACCTCCTAACCCCAACGCCCCCTCCACCATCTCTCACCAGCTTCCTAAGCCCAGGTCGGGCCGGCTTCAGCCATCCCAACCCAACTCCCTGCCCCAGGATTTGGAAAGGCTAATTCCCTGATTTCTAGAACATTTGGCATTCTCTCAGCATCTAACATTTTTCAACCTAGGACCTTTTACCCAACATCCTTCTAGACCAGAATTCTCAGCCTCTCTCCCTGCCTCTGGTCACATGAAAGACGGCACCCGCAGACAGGCACACACTCTTGGGCCACCTGAGAGCCAAAGCCCTGGTGTATAATTCCACCCTTCTTCTCCCACTTTGTCCTATCTCTGAATCTCAAACATTCCATCTGTCATTGCACTTTGCACAGTGCACCTCTGATAATTATTTAGGTGCCAGTCTCCCTTGGGGTAAAGGCCTGGGTCTGGGTTTTCTAGTGTTTTTTTTTAAAGTCTCTGTGGCCCCAGCATCTAACACACTGTCTGCAGGAAGTGTGTGTCCCTGAGCCCTTTTTGCTGGCCAAGATCAGACCTGTTTGAGGAAGATGGAAACAGTGCTCTGCGGCAGGATTATGAAATGACAGGGATGACGTGAGGGGCTTTCGACACCCTGGGAAGGAGCGCACCCACGTGAATGACAGCCCCTTGCTATTCTTGGCCACCAGAGGTTCAGGTTTTGACTCAGGACAGCTGCCCAGAGCCCGCAGTCAGCTGGGGACAGAGCAGCCCGGCCAGCGCAGGCCTCTGCTGCCCCCTCGTGGTCCCCGGGGCGTTGGCTGAGCAGGGTCTCCAAGAGCCCCAGCTTCTGCTCCCTGGGCAACTTCCCAACCACAAGCCTGACGACAGATTTCCACCTCACACATGCCCAGGGAATTCCTCTGCAACATGGCAGGCACCAGGCAAAGCTGAGAGCAGGGCCCTCGGGTTTTCAACTCACAGCTTTGCAGTTTAACCCACAGTGTCATCTCTAGGGACCTCCTTCACAGTGCTAAGCCTCAGTTTTCTCATCTGTAAAATGAGGGTGTTAATATGGATCCTACCTCTGAATGGGCTTTGTGTAGATTAAAGGAGACAATGCATGAAAATCATTTAGCGCATAGTAAAGACCCAAAGCTACTGCTGTTGCTATTATTATAACAAAGGGAATCTTTGTGCCTTTCTATTTCCTCTGTCTGGCACTAGGATTCCACCAATCTGCCCCCGGGATCTGGGGACACAAAGGACAAATTTTTCTGCACCATCTCCCCCTCCTGTTTTCCCATATTTTTCCTTTTCTTTACACTTTTTCTCATCAAAATTTTTCAAATTTATTGTAAATTTAAAAGTAAACGTGTTTATTGTAGAAAATTTGGAATATATAGGAAAATATAAAGAAGAAAGTCAAAACTACCTAGAACGCATTCACTCTTCAGCAGATAGTTAGATTCTGGGAATAGAATAGTGGCCAAGAGACCCCATTTCAACCCCCCCAGAAATCATGCTGAGGTAGGGGAATCCCACTACCCTAAGACAACTGCGTAGTTTGATGATATGCTTCCTTCAAGTTTTTTTCCTAACTATATTTTTTTTTTTTTTTGAAACAGAGTCTTGGTCTGTTGCCTGAGCAAGAGTGCAGTGCCATCAGCCTAGCTCACAGCAACCTCAAACTCCTGGGCTCAAGCAATCCTCCTACCTCAGTCTCCCAAGTAACCGGGCCTACAGGAGTGCACCACCATACCTGGCTAATTTTTTCTATTTTTAGTTTCCCAGCTAATTTCTTTCTATTTTTAGTAGAGATAGGGGTCTCATTCTTGCTGAGATTCATGTCGAACTCCTGACGTCAAGCGATTCTCCCGCCTCAGCCGCCCAGAGTGCTAGGATTACAGGCGAGAGCCACCATGCAGGCCTCCTAACTATATCTAAACCTATATCTAGTTATTTTTAAACAACACTGAGATCATACTGTCTGTATCTATACAACTATCAAAAATATCCTATCACATGTATCATTTTAATGGCTGAGTAGTCCAGCATATATAAGTGTAAAATAATCCATTTAACTCAGACTGTCAGATATTACCTTGATTCCAATCTTTTTGCAATTCAAAATAACACTATTATAAAACTTCTTTAGACAATTTTTCTGATCTACCCTGATTATTTCTCTATGATATTGTCCTAGAAAATTAAATATTAGATCAAATGGAATAAATAATATAAACAAAGCAAAAACCCGACTGAATTCTGATTATAAAGTAATACAAACACACAGAAAAGTGCAAAGAAGAAAATAATGTTCACCTATAATTCCACTACCTCCAGGTAATCACTGTTAATATTTTTGGCATGTATTTTTTCAGATTTTTGTCTACACATTAAGGTTTTTTAATCTAGTCTGACAGTCTTCATCTTTTAGTTGGAGTCGTACATTTTTCTGTGCACATTTACATAGTATTTTTCAAAAGTGGGATTTTACTATAAATATTTTGATTCTGTACTCTAATCTTTTGATGATATACTGTGAGTGACTTTCCATTTGTATAATTGTATATACAAATTTGTATATACAAATTTCCATTTGTATATACAAATTTCCATTTGTATAATACATTTCTACCACATCATTTTTAATGGCTACATGGTATTCCACTATAATTATATACTATAATTTTATTAAAGTATTCTTTTATTCTTACATATTTAAGTTGTATACATCTTCTACTATTAGAAACCTTGTCGTGATAAATGTTCTTGTATGTGCATCTTTTTGAGTTTTTGCATTTTTAAAAGATTACTTGTCCTTCAATTTCTCTACTTATCCATTTCAACAATAAAATCATATATACTGACCATCCCATGAATAAGTTGAGAATATTACACATTTTTGAAATTTTCCCCTATTTCCTGCCTTGCCTTTATTTCCCTTGAGCTTGTTCTTCTGCCTTTGTTTGGCTTGGTTTTCCATCTTGGTATCCAGGTACAGGCTTTCCCCAGTCGCTTGCCGATCTTTGGCTGTCTTTTCCTATTGAAGAAGACCATACTAAAACGCTGATTGGGAACTTCCAGGTTAAGATGTCAGGTTAGGCCCACACATTCAACTTTTTTTCCCTTCTGAAACCCCACCAACATTATAGTAAAGAGATTAAGAACAAACTATATATATGCACACATAACCCAAAAGGATGGGGGTACCATGAGAGAGGCCATTGCAACCAAACTCTGGAAGCTGGAAAGCAGATGAATGTGTAGGAACTGATGTAACAGAGCCCAGGAAGAGCTGATGTTAGCGATAAGGAAGGCCGAAAGCCATCTGGCTCTGCGCTGCAGACCTCTCAGGAGCTCAGGAACCTGCAGCCCCTGGAACATGGAGGGTCGAGGCCAAGGGGACCTGCACTGAGGAGGATGAGGGGAAAGCTGGGGGGGGGGCCATCAGCTCCCCAGACCCCTCCCTTCCGCTGCAACAGCCAGCTTCTGCCCTCTCCCACCCAGCTGAGACCCAAAGTGTCTTTTCTAGAAAGGGGGAAATCGAGGGTCTCCCGGGCTGGAGGTCAGCTGGCACAGGCGAGGGCGTGAGCTCCAGAAGGGAAGCTGAACACCGAGTCCCCACCCGATTCCCCTTCTCCACTGGGCCCCAGGGCGACAGCAGCCAGACCTTCACCTCCAAGGCAGGAGATTAGAAACCTGAGAAGCCTGTGGTGCAAGACATAAAACCCTTGACGCTGGACCTTCCTGCAGTAAGTGGCCCAGCATCATCTGCCTTGGACTTCAAGCTGACAAGCACCACCCTCAGGCTGAGTTTAGCCCCCACTGTGACTATGAGCAGGCTGCCAGGGCTACCAGACAGACCCCTGCAGGACATCTCTCAAATGGGGGCAGAAGATCCAACACATAGAGCAAAAGCAACCCGGGAACAGACAATATGTGAGACAGGAAAGGACTATTACTAATGTTAATAATACTAATTTAATATCAAGAGGGATATGAGAAAAGCTACTGTACCCATCAAATAGGAAGAAGATACTTTTTTCTGAAGACCCATTGAGAGAATTTTTATAAGCTTCTAAAAGTGAGGGGGAAAATGATAGCAGCAATGAGAAACTCAACAGAAAGTGTGGAAGACAGAGTTGAGGAAATTTCCCCCAAAGTATAGAGTACAAAGCAAAAAAGCTGGAAAATCAGAGAAACCAGAACAGGAAGTCCAACATTCAAATCACTCTTTCTAGATTCCAAAGAGATCAGGGGGAAAAAAAATGAAGTAGCTCATAAAGAAACAGCTTAGGAAAATTACTCAAAACCGAACACACATTTTGAGATTGAAAGGGCCTATGTGTGCCCAGAAAAAAAAATTGGTAAAAATGGATCCACACCAAGGCACATCATTGTGAGATTTCAGAGCACTGGGGAACAAGGGCTGGGCCTGTGTTGGTCAAGGTGGGACCAACACAGGTGGGACTTTTTGGCCTCCATAATCATGTGAGCTGATTCATGTAGTAAATTCTCTCTCTCTCTCTCTCTCTCTCTCTCTCTCTCTCTCTCTCTCTATATATATATATATATATATATATATATCTCCTATTGGTTCTATTTCTCAGGAGAACCCTGGCTAATGCAATATTCCCTTCCAAAACTTTTTTTCTTTTTACCAATTCCCCATCCTTCACCAATGGTGAAAACTTCTTCTAAATCCTTGTGGCTGTTGTCCCACCATGTTCATGACTGAAGACAACGGAATCCACTCTAGCTAAAGGAGGAAGGGACGCATAAAGAATTCTCAGAAATCAAAGGACAGGCAGAAAACCAGGGTTCAGGTGGGCTTCCGGAAATCACCTATGACCTTGCCAACAAACTGGGCCAGGGTGGAGCTGGTCCTGCTGCCACCCCAAAATCCCAGTGCCCCGGCATCCCCAGGTTAGTGACATCACAGCCCCAAGCCCCACCTCTGTTTCATAGCTCACTTTTGAATCAAAATATCAAGCATGAATAACCATAAACCTAAACCCTGTGAGTGGCCAGAAAGACTGGAGAATGTGGATTTCTAGATTCTCCACAGGGAAGGCCATAGTCACAATGTGGATAACTACATGGGTGTTGAACAGGTTTGACCGGCCACACATAACAATGTCTCCCCAAAGTAATATATGTACTCTATGGCTCTGTCCCCAAAGAGTGCATGGGGACATAGAGATGTCTGTGACATCTGACACAGTCTGCATTGATCAGATTCTTCCTCTGAGAATTTGGAATACTGACCTGAGGGGCAAAGACTTGCTTTTAACAATGCTCTAGGGCAAGCCTTGCTACTCCAGGTATCGTCTCAGACCAGGAAAGGCGATAAAGCATTTATTTTCAGTCCTCAACCAGGTTAGCACAGAAATTGAGTAAGCTTTTAGAAACTCTTATAGCAATTTGAGAAAGTAATTTTATGTCTGTTAAACCCAGGAATTAAAAATGGAGTTTGTTTTGTGCATGTCTTTTTAATTTCATTTTTCTAGTAATTTAATTTTACTGCATTTCCAAAAGCATTGGAATATGACATTTGGAATTTTTTAAGACCTGGTCCTTCAACCACAGAGTTTTGAGCAGCCCCGCTCTGCAGGGGAAGCCCATGGATCCAGTACTCACCCACCACCAACCCCCGGATCTGGCCTTGTTGGCCCTGCAGAGGTTAGGTGGCCCAGCTCTGCCTCAGAAGCCATGAGCCACTCCAGGCCCTTCCAGTAAATTATCTTAAACTAGCCAGAGACAGTTCTGATATTTGCCACTAAGAGGACTTTAATTAATGCAACCATTATCCCACTCTGTGGATGTGAACAGCAAGGCTCAGAGATGTTAAGTAACTTGCCCACAACCCAAAATTAGAAACTCGAAGAATCCAAAGGCAGGCAACCCACAGGCAACCAAAGTCAGCCTGCCTCTGCGTCTCTGCTTTTCCACTGTGCTTCACTGAAACTTCAGAACAACAGCCACAAGGATTCAGAAGAAGTTTTCACCATTGGTGAGGGATGGGGAATTGGTAAAAAGAAAAAAAGTTTTGGAAGGGAATATTGCATTAGCCAGGGTTCTCCTGAGAAATAGAACCAATAGGATATATATATATATATATATATATATATATATATATATATATATGAATGAGGAGATTTACTACATGAATCAGCTCACATGATTATGGAGGCCAAAAATTCCCACCATCTGCCGTCTGCAAGCTGGAGAACCAGGAAAGCCGGTGGTATAAGTCCTGATCTGAATCCTAGTGCCCAAGAACCATCCGTCCCTGAGGTGTTAATCACTGTCTATATTTGATGACACCCAAATTTGTGTCTCTGAACCTCCTCTGAATTCCAGATTTGCATAATCCAGTTGCCACACTGGAGCATGTCCAACTCCAAACCTTTCATTCCAACCCTGCTCTACATTTATTTCACATTCATTTTTCTCCTTAGCCAGTGGGACCCCCAGCCACCCAGATGCTCACAAACCTGGGATCCTTCAGGCTCTTCTCCTTTCTCCCCTGCTCTCTACATACAACTCAGAAAGACCTGTCACTCTTGCTTCCAGGGTGTATCATGAATTCATCCACTTCTCTCTGTCTTCACTCTTCTAGCATGTGGTGGTCATTAGTGTGGTCCAGCTTTTCTCTTCCTGGGTACATGGCAGGATAGCACTTTCCCACCCCATCTGAAGTTAGGCATGCCTGTGTGACTTGATTGGCCAATAACATGTGAGAGGAAGAGACATCTGTCACTTCTGGTAGCCAATACACTTCCCTTCCCCCTGCCATGGGGATTATGGAAATCATGTCCAGCTAGGGACCCTGTCACCTGGATCCCTGGATCCAGATGAGCAAAGATGAGCAAAGCACCTCTACTGACCCATGAACAAGAAATAAATATTTATTATGTTAAGCCATTGAGATGGGGGCTGTTTGTTACTGCAGCACAACCTAGCCCATCCTGTCTGTTACATTATTAGAGTGCTAGTCACCCAAACTACTGCAATAGCTTCCTATTTTTATTCTTCTGTCTCTCCACAGAGCAAAGCGGATCCCACCACTCTCCCTAAAACTCTTTGGTACTTCCCATTGGACTTGAAAGAAAATCCAAACTTTTCCCATGTCCTAAAAGGCCCTACACTGTCTGTCCCCGGCCTGTCCCTCTCACTGGTCTCCCACCCTGTCTTCCTCACTCAGTACAGCCAGTCCTCTTCTACTCCTTGCTATCTCTTCTGCCTCAGGGCTTTTGCATATGCTGTTTCCACTGCCTGGAACACTGTCCTGCACTGTCCACATAGCTGGCACCTCCTCACCCTTCAAGGCTCGGCCCTAAAGAACACCTCCTCAGGGAGACCCCCACCCCGACCACCTTACCACTGCACCCAGTGGATTTCCTTAATAGCTCTTATCACAATTTGAAATTGCATTTTTTCATGTTTATTTACTTGTTTATTCACTAGGTGATGAGCTCTGCAGGGGTTGTGTCAGCTTTCAGTGAGTACTTGCTGAGCAGAAGAATACCTTAGCGAGGAGGCAGTTGCACAGGTAACGTGGTCAGCGGTGGTCAAGCTTCGGTGGTGATGAGGCGAGTAAATGTCCGAAGCCAATTCAGACTCGCCTGCGGGACGGCTCCTCTCAAGCTACTGCGGCCTAAATTCCTCTCAAGTTTTTCATTCCCCTCAGAAGCTACAGTTGTGCCTCTGAGATATGGGGGTTCTCCAGAGGGCCCAGCCTGGGCTCTGTCCTTCCCCTCAGCTCCAGCGGCTCAGCCAGTGACAGCCCAGCCTGGAGCAGGTGCGGCCAGGGCCCAGGAGCGAGCAGCCAGCCCCAGTGGGGAGGCAGCCAGCTGCTGCTGTCAGGACAGCGGCCGGCCAGCACTCTAGAAATAGCCCCAGGTCAAGGTGGGGTGCTTCTGGCCCCTACAGATGGCAAAATCTGGAGACACTCTGCTCCCGAATTTCTCTCCCCAGCCTGCACACCGGGAGCTCTGCCCATGGCCTGGAACTCTCCAATTTCCAGCCTCCCCTCCATGGACACCTCCACTCATCACCACTCACAGGGAACCCCCGGGCTTCCAACTGTCTCCTCACAACACACTGAGAAGGTGAAAGGGTGGGCATTACCCTCATCTCACAGACAAGGGCTCTGTGGCTGGGGAGGTTCAGGGTCTTTTCCAAGGGTACATGGTGAGTTGAGCAGTGAACTGGAATTCCGATTTAGAGCGCCATCCCAGGTTCAGTGTCTTACCCCACCAGAACAGGCCACGTGAGGGATGTGTTTAACAGTCCCACAGCCCTGGCCCTGGCATCTGATCTAATCTTCCGGCCACTTGCTCTGGGGGGATCTTTGCTTTGTGGTCGCTGACCCTGTTCTTGGACTCAGGAGAACAGTGCCGCCCCTTAAGCCACCTGCCTGGGCTGATTTCCCCGGAAGCCAGCTGCCCAAATCCACAGCTCTCATCTTCACCTCCTGGTTACCCTGACTGCTTGCCCACTCTCCGGCCCTCACTGCTGGCTGACCACCCAGCCCTCTGCCCCCACCCACAGCACACCCCCTCCACTAACAAGGAAGGCTGCAGACCCTGGGGACCCAGCCACGGCCTCATCAGCTGCTTGTTCCGAGCAGGGCTCTCCGTCTCCCTGCTCTGGGAGGTTCCCATAGCCTGGGGAGGCAGGAGCAGGGGTGCAAACCTGGGGACCAGAAGGACTGGGAGCAGATGCAGGAAGGAAAGCCACCCAAGGACCCTGGACAGGGCAGGCCGCTAGGGGAGGGGGAGGAAGAGCCCACAGAGAGGGGTCTGTTCCTATGAATAGGGGTGGGCACCTAGTAGGGTTTCTACTAATTAGATTACCACAGACAGTGGAGATAAATGAATCAGTAGAAAATAAAAGGTGGAATTTATTTTTCGGAAATAGTGTTTGTCTTTAAAGGATGCTCAGTGGATACAAGTAAAAGTTGACAGAATGTCCTGAATCAGAGAGCCCTCAGAACCCGGTTTCTCTAATGTATTTGCACCTGTACATCACAAAAATGCCAAGTGTCCGTGCCCATAGGTGTCACAGGTGCACTGCGCAACTCTAGGGGCCCCTTCACGCTGTAGTGATGGTGCACTTGAGCATGCATAGCAACTATTCTCTGGCGGGTGGTGGTCAGGTTCCTCAAGGAGGAAAGGGCATTTTTTCTGCTTCTGTTGGGCCAGTGATAAGACTTCAACTAGGTACTTCTAGAAAGTTTGAAATCGATTCTTTTTCTTCAAAAGTTAAAGTATTAATAGCACATGTTCACCTATTCAATTCATGTGCATGGCAGTCTTTTCTTCCTAGAGTGTGGAAAGGGTGAAATGAATTAGCATCCATTCTTTTTTTCTTATTTTTTAATTTTTTTTTTTGAGACAGAGTCTCACTCTGTTGCTCAGGCTAGAGTGAGTGCCGTGGTGTCAGCCTAGCTCACAGCAACCTCAAACTCCTGGGCTCAAGCAATCCTGCTGCCTCAGCCTCCCAAGTAGCTGAGACTACAGGCATGTGCCACCATGCCCGGCTAATACATATATATATATATATTTTTTTTTTAGTTGGCCAATTAATTTCTTTCTATTTTTAGTAGAGATGGGGTCTCGCTCTTCCTCAGGCTGGTTTCGAACTCCTGACCTTGAGCGACCCTCCCGCCTCAGCCTCCCAGAGTGCTAGGATTATAGCTGTGAGCCACTACACCCAGCCACCATCCATTCTTAATTACAGAGGTCCAAGTTAAGATTTTCTCTTCTATGCTGGGCAGGGGGTAGTACTCAAAAACACTGCTGTCTATGGACTGATTGATTCCTAGGCTTTATTTTAAGCAATATATGAATTTGGAAATTATATGACAATTCCTATCTTGTATGCCGTAACATAGAAAGTGTTCACAAGCTTTTTCTTGAGTTGTTTTCTTCACTAGCTACCCTCATGACTCTTCTCCCTGTATTTATATTTTCCAAACCAGCACTTCTGTTTCTCCCATGTAATCAAGCAGTGGCATTGAAGATCCATTCACATCTAACACTGCGGATTATTCACAGGCATGATCTGAAAAGAGTGTTCTCAGAGTCTTTAATGTGCTCACGTGTGCTGAGAATCACCAAAAATAGATGTAGCAGGCAAAGTTTCTCTAATGTATTTGCACACTGGTGAGGACAGGTTTCCAATGAGCTGAAAGGAAGCTTTCTATGTAGACCAGGGATTAAAGCATTAAACAAAGAAGTGACTAAGGTGGGTTCAGAGCCATGAGGCAGAGGTCAAATGTTTACAGGCTGCCCACTGGGGAACCCTATGACACCACCCATAGTGACTGTCTGTCTGCTTCCTGCCCAGCAGGGCTTTTTAAAAAAATTTTGTTATATATTATATGTGTGCACGTGCATATGTATTATATTTTTACTAGACAAATTAAAAATTATATATATTTGTAGTGTACAATATATTTTGATAGATGTATACATTGTTGAATGATTAAATCAAACTAATTAACATATTGTCACCTCATCTTATCTTTTGCTGTGGCGAAAACATTTAAGATCTACTCTCTTGGCAGTTTTCAAGTATATAATACATTATTATAAATGATAGACTCCATGCTGGACAATAGACCTCCAGAGCTTACTTTTTGACCCACAGTTTCTGGTTTGTATGAAGACTATCTCCAGAAGTTTCCTGAAGATAACACCTGGAAAGTAAATAACAAATAGGATGGTTTGCTCTGTCATTATAGGAAGTAGGATTGAACATCTCTCAGGTAACCCAACTATCAGCTGCAGTCCATGGCCTTGTTTTGGTCTGGAACAACCAAAGCTGAGCCCCTGTGTGTCAACTCACCACCATCGCCACTCATCTCTGGGGCTGGAAACTGTTCCCCAGAATGTCCTTCCTCATGCTCCCAGGTTAGAGTTTGCCCATGAGAGGATCTTGCACAGGATTTAGAAGGGACAAGTGAAGCAGAAGCCATTATTCTCAGGGCTTTGTAAGAACAGACATGGGGCTTCACCAGATACAGGTCCATCACAGCCACCTGAGAACTCCCACCTCAACCCTGTTTCTTCCCTCACACCCAGGCCTTAAGCAGAGGCCTCCAAGATGCAAAATGGCATCTCTCTGGCTCTGAGCTCCAGCTTCCACTCAGCTGTCAGCCTCGCTCGGGCCTCTCCTTACTTGGGTCCCTACCCCACGCCTCATCACCACCCCCAGCACTGACCCCAGCTGAGTTTTGTCGCACACCAGCACGAACAATAGGATTACCCGTCAGACACATGATTCTTAAAAGATGCTCATTTTTCTACCCCTATTCAGTTATCAGGCCTGCTTCATGAGCTCTGCTAAAACAAAGCCATCTACTCTAGGTTGTAAGAATTGCCAGGCACCTTGATGTTTCCATCTTTCATTTCTCCATCCCCCACCAGTCTCCATAAACAGAAAAGATTAGTAGGACATTTTTCCACCACCCTAGCCTTATTCCTCTTTAGAAGGAAAATGCTGCTATACCTTCTGTTCTTTTCATTTTTCCCATTATACTACGTTTTGTCCTCAAATAGGCTATCATTGACTCTGAAAGATTATATTTTAGGGTGGTGTATATATTCATTATCAATTGCTACATAACAAATCACCCCAAAACTTACCTGCTTAAAACAATAAACTTCTTTTTCCTCCGTTTCTGTGAGTCAGGAACTACAGAGTGACTTAGGTGGCTCTGGCTCGGGGTTTCTTGTGAGGCTGCAGTCAAATGTGAGCCAGGACTCCAGTCCTCTAAAGGCAGGGATGAGAACATCTGCCTCCAAGATGGCACCTCACAGGTGGTTAGCAGAAGGCCTCAGACCTCCACGACATGGGCTTCTCCATAAGGCTGCTTGAGTGTCCTCATGAGTGTTGTTGGCTTTCCCCAGACTGCGTGATGCAAGAGACAAAGCCAGGCAGAAGCTACAAGCTACAATACCATTTATGAACTAGCCTCTGAAGTCACACACCATTACTTCTGCCATATTCTCATCATTAGAAGTGACTCACAAAGTCCAGCCCAAACCTCAGGGGAGAGAAATTAAGTTTTTTAAAGGGAGGAGTATCAAAGAATTTGTGGGTTTAGTATTATATAAAACCACCAAAATGTGAAAAGAAGACAGTTAAGGCCCCCCTTAACATTGTCAATAGGCTCCTAGAAACTATGACTTTAAGCAGAATGACATGTAATAAAACCAATTTTTTTCTAATCAACAATATAATGAAATGATGGTGAACAAAACATTACTCAAGGACCTGCCGTAGGTCGTTTCACTTTAAAGTCGCAGTTTCCAAGAACCTATCGATGATGTCAAGTAAGGACTTACTTTACAGATAAGGAATCAAAATACCCACGTTTTAATTTTTCTCCTAAATAGCGAGGGACTTCGGCATATCCCTTCTCACCCCTCTAAATCTGTTTCCCATCTGCAAAATGAGAAGATTGATTTTGATGACCACTAAGAGCTCATT
This sequence comes from Mirza zaza, assembly GCA_008750895.1. NCBI lineage: Eukaryota > Metazoa > Chordata > Mammalia > Primates > Cheirogaleidae > Mirza > Mirza zaza. The sequence continues at coordinate 113,630 of VSMD01105393.1, forward strand.
TTCCAATAGCACATGTCTCGATGCTCCTGCACTTAAGACCCTAGGCCTTGACCCCAGACCTCAGGCAGCTTCCCCTCCCCCCACCCCCAGCAAATCTCAGCCCAGGTGTGGCAATGCCCATCGGCTCCCCTAGGTGCTCATCCAGGGCTTACAGAACCTTTCTCTCTCCCACCCAGTCCCCTGGAGTGCTCCGCCTGGCAGCACATTGGGTCACACGTGGAGCGTTGGAAACTCCCTGTCCCAAGCCATACCCGAGTCCACTGGCTTCTCTAGGGATGGGACTAGACACCAGCAGGTTTCATAGCTCCCCAGGGTTCCAATGCACAGCCAAGGCTGAGAACCACCACTGTGACGTGAGTAGCCCCTCACATAGGAATCTTTTCCACAAATAAAATAACACTGCATATGACTTAAGTATTGATTTGCTCTTTTCCTTTGATGTCTATGCACTTTGAGAGAGATCTTACATTGCCAAGAGTAGAGGTATTTAATTTACTATTAATTACATTTGGGATCTGATTTCTCCAAGAGACCATTTTGCTCAGTATTACTAAAAGAGACATTTAGAGAGATTTAGGGAAATTTTTCATGGCCAGGACAGAACTTTTTATAGAATGCTTTCCCTTGCTCAGGATTTCTCATCAGGGTATTGTTTCTGTGGGAAAATCGATCCAATTTTTATCTTTTTGACTTACACCACCTTTTCCTAGAATATAACCTACTATAAGTTTGAACAATGCCTGCATTTTTTTTTTCTTTTTGCTTGTGCATGTGCATGTGTGGGTGTGGGAAAAGTCAACATTCCCCAAGACAGGGCAGAGCCCACCGCTGGGAACCATGTAGGGCTTGAAGGTCCCCGGTAAGAGGCGCCACTGGAGGGCCCTGGGTGTGGCGCTTGGGTGGGTGCTAGGAGCAGCCAGCTGGGCTCTTCTGATCCTCGCCTGGATGCCTGTCCCCACAGGTGCACCACCTCTGTAAGCTACCGTGCGATGTGGCCAATACTCCAGTTTGCTCAGCACTGAGAGCTTTCCTGGGATGCAGGACATTTAGTGCAAAAACTGGGAAAGTTCCAGAAAACCAGGATGGTTGTGGCTCTTCAGCGGACACCTTCATCTTCACTGCCTGAACATGCAATGGAGGTAGAATAGAGCTGCCCGCCTAAGAGGAGGGGTGGCTTCCCCAACAAGAACAGAGGTAGCTATACCCCTCCTCTGCGCCAAGGGGCTCTTACATGCCAGTTCCCAGAGCCCAAGGCTCAGGAAATTGAGCAAGCTCTGCTATGTCAACTTCCATTGGCCATCTCCAAATATCTGAACACCTGCCATGGAGAAAAAGGGGGTGACCCTTCTCTTGTCCCCAGGCCAGTGATTTGAAATCCTGAGTGCACCTGGGAATCACCTGGGGAGTTTATGTCCCACCCCAGAGATCCTGATTTCACTGGGATGGGTTGGGGTGCGGGTTTACACACATACACACTCCTATCCTTTCCTTGTGGCTTCTTTCTGGGCATGAAATTTCTTTCCTAGCCAGGAAAAATGCATCACTCCTAAGCCTCTCTAATTCTCTCCTCAAGGTTATCTCGAGCAAAATGGCCTCCTAAAGATATCAGACTTTTTTGTTATAACAATGGCAATCAGATTGTAGATTCTCTTCATGGGAAATCTAAATTTATAGAAGTCCAAACCGCTCTTCACTGTTTTGAATAAATTGTGCAGCTCATAGGTGTAGATACATGTTTTGTCCCAAATCGAATTCACCTTTCCTCCCATCTCACCCTGGGACTCTGCTCCTTCAAGCCCCATCTTCAGGAGGTTTCCTTAGCTCTGTCCTCCACTCCCGGTTCTGTCCAATTTTCTGGCTCCCACATCTCCCTTGTTCCCGTAGTATACCTCTTTGGGATGTTAGAACTGCCCCCTCCCCACCGCCCACAGCCGCTGAGGAAGAAGAGGACTCGAGGTTGTTCTTAGGGACCTACCTCACCTGGCTGAGCCCAGCGGACACACACTCTCTCCCTGGAACCTGGGGCAGGGACACAGGGTTTCTGGTTAGCTGGCTGCATGTGCTATAAATCTAGATTGCACATCTCAGGGCCTGGGGTTGCCATATGGGGAAAGATATTCTGTGGCCATGAGCAGCCATGCTTAAACTGAGAAACAAGGTTTGCAGACGGACCAAAGGGACGGGCAACCAGGCAGGCCAGTGAGGAAGGCTGAGACAGTCACCCAGAGCCCAACGTTGTTCCCAAAGACTGTCCCCATTCTTGTCCTCTTGGAGGCTGGGCTCTAAATCCTGCCCTCGGGATCCACGAGACCCTTGTCCTCAACCCCTCTCTACTCAAGCCAGCATTCACAGATCTCCGTTGCTTGCCACCAGTCAACTCCTGGGAGAGTCTCCAATGTCCACTGCTCCTCATACGCAGTATCTTGGAACTTACATCTGGGCCCTTCCTGCTCCAATGACATCCCAAGCCCCTTCTTTTCCTGCTCTTTTTCAACTTTGAAGAGGGCTGGCACCCACATCCCCTGTGCGGCTGCTCCCCCAGGGAGTTCGAGGAGAGATGGCCTCCTCCCTGGCCTGGGGTCCTCCCCACCACTGCCGCAGCACCAGAGTCCTTGCCTGCTTCTCCGGTTCCAGTTCCCATAGCTGGGCAGAGCCTCTTCAGCACGCCTCCCCGCCCAGAAACATCTTAGGACACAGTTAAGTGGAACGCTTTTGAAAACAGAGTAAACAGTGGTTTCCTCACATTCCTGTCAGCCTTTGTTTTTCAGATTGAAGAGTCTAAACTGGAGAGTTCCCCCGGCACCCTGGCCTGCATTCCCTGGCTCTGGCCTTGACCTTTGTGGGCTGGGGGCGGGTTGGGGGGGCTAGTCAGGATTGCTGGGCTTGTACAGCAGTGTCAGATTGCCTGTTTGGCTTTCAGCATCCTCGCACACTGTCCCCACTTGACCCTGCTGTGGCCCTGGAGTGAGCAGTGAAGTTGGGTGACAAGCCAGGGCACCCAGCTAGCAGCCCCAACCCCTAACCACTGTGCAACCCTGCCTCCTCCCAGCCGTGGCTCCAGACAGCCTCCCAGGGCGGCTCCCTCTGCTCTGCCACAACCATCAGGGCCCAATTGGGGCCCAGGGACCTGGCTTCTCTTCTAGGATGTGGCGTGGGCCTCGGGGGAGAGCTAGAACAATGCCCAGCCCCTTATCAACAGCTAATCCCATCCTGGCTGGCTCCTGGACTTCCCTTCTCAGAAACACCAACTCTTATTTTAACATATGGTGTGTTCCTTTCTGAGTCACCTCAGCCCCAATTGTGTGCAGACACGGCCAAGCTCTTCCAGGGAATAAAGAGCAAACACCTTCGAGTCCTCCAGGAATGGGCCTGGCTTCCTTTTGCTCTTGTCACCAGCTCTTGGTGCCACAAAATGACGGCACTGGAAGCAGAGACCCTAGAAACCATCAACTCCTACCCCCGAGTTCACAGCTAAGTTCACCGAGGCCCAGAGAGGGCCAGGCCTTGCACAAGACACAGCAAAGTCCGGACTCCTGGTCCCATCCATTGCTTCGGAGGCATACACTTCTCAGAGGACATGAGGGAGCAGGGGGAAAATCCCGGGCAGTTTGTCGTTGTTTAAGTTTGTTTCTGTTTAAGTTTCCATTCTATCCTTGCCCAGAAGGGGTGCTTGTCCCACCTCAGGGCTGACCAGTACCGGGGCCCAGCTCAGCAGCAGGAGGCGTTTCAGGCACCCCGAGAAAAAGGGTCGGGTTTGCCCAGAAGGGAGACTATCAGGAACCCGCAGGAATCAGAACCTCCAAGTGCCCCAAACCATGGCACGTACAGGAGAAAGTGCTAAATGGCCAGATAAATGGCTGAAAAGAAAAGATGTGGTACCAGGGGAGGAGGAAAGAACACGCCCAGGCACGAGCCCCTTCCGGTGACATCCACAGCCCTGGAAACCTAGAACGGGGTCCCGAATGGCCTCCCAGACGCCCTGACAGCGCTTTGCCATCACCGACCTTGTTCTGTTCTGAGACTCAGTGAGGAGGATTCATATCAAACTCGGAAAGGGTTTAGGGCTAATCCCCAACTAACCCCACCTGCAGTGTCCCTCAACTCACCCCGCCACTCCCGCACATGCTCAGTCGCCAGAACGTGGGCTCTGTCGGCAGACTGCCTGGGTCAGGGCCCAACGCCATCACTCACTAGCTGAGAGTAGACAATCACTCACTGTCTGTAAAGTGAGAACAGTGACAGACCCTTCCTGCCAGGGTTGGTTTAAGCATTAAAGTGTTTGGAACACTGCCTGGCATGTGATAAGCTGTCATTACCATTATCATTGCCTCAAGCACTCAGCAGACATGAGCTGCTTCCTCCAGCTCCTGAAGTACCTCACTCAAGGGCCGGAGTTGTGGAAACAGGAAACGCTAAATCCTATGATCCTCAGGACCACGCTGGGCACAGTTTTGGGGATGCCTGTGAAATGTAAGAACATATGCCAGAAGGGGGTAGTCATCAGAACATTCCAGAACTGGAACAGAGGGTTTGGTCAGTCTATTGTGTGTTCTACAATTCAGCTAAAACATCTAACAAGAATTTACCATGTGTATTGTTCAACGCTTGCCCAAATACTTCCCTTCTTTCCACTTATATGTTGTAATAAAGGTAGAAGTCGCACAGAAGTTTTCACTTGGTAAAGAGACCAAAGACAAGAGAGTTTGAGTTTGGGCCCAGGAGGTTCCAAGCTTTTGGTAATCAAACGCCTGACATACTTTATAATGTCTTTTTAAAAAGATTTTTACTTACATATATTTTATTGTCAGCTTGTTTTAGTTTTTAATTTTTCATTTTGAAATAATTTTAGACTTTGAAAACATTGCAAAAGTAGTACAAAGAATTCTCAAATACCCTTCACCCGGCTTTCCCGCATATTAACATCTTATAAAACCATAGCATAATTATCGTGATTAGCAAAGCCAGGACATAAACACTGATATAATACTGTGAACTTATCTCCAGACCTTATTCAAACATTGTCAACTGTCCCACTCAAGTTCTTTTTCTGTCCCCAGGATCCCACATTACATTGAGTTGTCTAGCTCCTTAGTCTCATCCAAGCTGGGACATTTCCCTCAGTCTTTGTCCTTCCTGACCATGACATTTTTGAAGAATAGTGGCTAATTATTTTGTAGAATGTTCCTCATTTGGGGTGTGTCCGGTGTTTTTTCATGATTGGATTGTGGTTACATATTTTTGGCGAGAACACCACAGAAGGGACACTGTGTCCTTCTCAGCACATCACAGCAGGAGGCACATGCTGCCAATGCATCTTGTTCCTGGCAATATTCACTTTGATCGCCCAGATAAGGTGGTGCCCACCAGACTGATCACCTGCAAGCTTACTGTTTTTCCCTTTGTTGTTAATAAGTATCTTGTGAGGAGACACTTGGAGACTATGTAAATGTTTTTCTTCTCATCACACTTTCGCCCACTAACTTTAGCTTCCACAGATGGTTCTTGCCTGCCACAGTTATTACCTTGATGTTAGCAAAATGGTGATTTCTATTTCCATCATTCCTTCTACATTTATTAGTTGGAATTCTACTACAAAGAAGAGCTCTCCCTTCTTCCTCATTTTCATTTATTCAATTATTTATTTATATCAATGTGAAGTCATGGATATTTGCTTTATTCTATGAGTTATAATCTATTACTATCATTATTATTTATTTTGTTACTCAAATCAACTCAAATATCACCACTGGGAGCCCCTTCAATGTAGTTCCTATGGTCTTTTGTAAAGTAATGTCCTCGTCATTTTTGAGCAATTTTTCTAGCACTGCAAAATTGTCCAAACTCATTTATACTTTCTCTGCCTAAGCCCTAGAATCAGACATTTCTCCAAGAGTCCTCATTCCTTTTATAAAGGATGGCACTTAGAGACCAAGATCCAGGGGGCCCATAGCTACTAAGGTGTCATTATTTGTAGTCCCTCTCACAGGACAAAGCTAGGAAATATACATATATTAATATCAATTTCTATATCTACCCACCTAGGTTTACAAAACTATTCATTCACACCATTCCTCTGATTCCAACCCAACACCACGAGGTGCACTCTAAACTTTCCCTCTTCCCATGTTTGCTACATCTTTGCAACAGTGAAAAACCTGGCTCTCACTATCTAGTATATATTTACTTATTTGCTTAATCATGAATACACTTAAGATAGTTTCAAGATTTCTGGTGTTTTTTTAACGTTTGTGTGATTTTAGTCAAATGATGAAATGCTAAAATGATGCACTGTTAAGGTTGAAGGTAAAGCAAGACTAATGGCTCAGTGGATGACCTCTGGACGTGAGCAGTTGTTTAGTCTTTCTGGATCTAATCTTTTCTTGTCTGCAAAATAGGGATAATAACAATGTCTAGTTCATAGGATGGTAGTGAGAATAAAAGAGACGATGCATGCAAAGTGCTTCTGAGCACGTACAAAGCTCTAGATAAAGGGTGCACACTTTTATGAGACAAAGCAAAATTTTCTATTGGTACCTAAGTGTTTTAATGAAAAGTTGATCCATAATGATATCAGTTGATATGAGGGAAACAAGAAAGAGATTGGAAGCTTTGAGGCTTGTCATACATTTTCTCTTTTTATATATAGTTATGTGCCATATTATGATGTTTCAGTCAAAGACGGACCACACATATGACAGTGGTCCCACAAAATTATAACACATTTTCCTGTACCTTTTCTATGTTTAGATATGTTTTGATACTCAAATACTTACCATTGTGTTACAGTATTCAGTACAGTAACCTGCTATACAGATAGGTAACCTAACAGGCCATATAGCCTAGGTGTGCAGTAGGCTATACCATTTAGGTTCACGTATTTGACGGTCACACAACAGTGAAATCACCTAATGACACATTTCTCAGGATGCGTTAAGTGACGCATGATTGCATGTAGTTGTAAAAACAGATAATTTTCCTCCAGCAGATGTCAGCACTTGTACCATTGCCTTTGAGTCGGCTTATTTTTTCCCTTTTTTTTTTTTTTTTTTAAGTCAGCTTCTTGAGTCCCGGTAATAAAGTCATCACAGCAGGAGACAACCAAAGTGTGCTGAAGAAAGAAAGCAACTTCAGAGTTAATATCTTCATACAAAATGTGAGCAATAATCCACAACTGTTAAAAAAGTAAAAAAAAGAAAAGAAAAAAATGTCCCACATCTAAGGACACTTGTGAAGTACCTACAGTGAATTCAAGCTGATCTGCCCAAACTTGGGCCAGGCCACAGGGCACCTGCTCGCAGTATGGGAGGCCCAGGCCCCCCCAGGCTCTGGAACATCGCCTCTGGGGTGGGGATGGAGAACAAGCTGGACAGGACTGATTGGAGGTCCCGAGCAAGGCGAGGAGCTGGAGCAGATTCTCAGGCTCTGCCCTCCGCACTCTGCGATCCCCCAGGCCAGGGCATGGGCACAACTTGCAAAGACATGCAGACCTAAGTGCACCCTCACTGACTGGAGCCGGAGGAACCCCAGTCTCAGTCTGAAGAAAGAAACAGAGACTCACACGACGTGGCTAAAAGGGGTTGGAGAAGGACGAGTGGGATCTTGTGGCCATCTAATTATAGAATAAGATGCTCAGGCTCAGGAAATCAAGGCTGCTGCAGAGTCACCTCTCTTTTTGGTGTCCTACCGCTACCAGTCCTGCTCCTGTGAGTGGCAGGAGAGGGTGAGAGCCACCCACAGGCGGCACATGGGAAGTCTGTGAGAAATGGGAAAGCACATCCTACTTAGGTCACTATTTTTCTGCAAATAAATCTGCAGTTCCTGATTTCTGTCAGAGAAATGGTTTCCTACTTGGAAATACCACAGTGGCAGCACCTATCTGCCATTACAAGCTGTGTTGCATATTTGGCACTGTTTGGCCATGTGGCATCTATTCCTCCTGCCTATAATCACCCTAATTTCCTTTGGGGAATTATCTAGTACCTACTGTGTACAGTCTTGGTGGAGAGTAAACCAAGGGTCTATCCTCCCATTCCTAAATCAAAAGGGTCTTCCAAGTCTCCTGCTGCCTGACTTTCCTCTCACCATATTACAACAACTAAAGGCAGGCATGAGATCTAAGTGTAGTTGGACTTGTTTTCCTGGGGATTTGGCTTTGAAGCAGAAGCACAAGGACAGAAGGAGAGGTGGAAGTCCATTCATCCCAGTGATGGCACCTGGGCAAGACATGGAGCTGTCCCTGCTTCCACGCTTGTCTGAGCTGCCTGGCGCCTGTCTGTTTCAGTTCAGTTCTAGGCCTTCCCTTCCACCCTGTGGCAGCCATGGCTGCCCAATCACTTTCCTTTTCTCAGTTTAGCCTAAGTCAGTTTCTGTGTCTTGCCATCAATGAACCTGGCTAATATACCAGCTCATCCTGAGGAAGAAAGAATTCCTCATTTCTGCTGCTTAGGGAAGTCCAATATGAAGCTTAAAGGACAAATATGACCCTCCTTCCTGGGAAATGAACTTCCTAATGTTCTTACCAAAAAGAAAGTGAGTTTATATAATTTGCTATCCCTAATCAACAACCAGTTGGCAACTTCTGATCAGAACATGGAAAACCAGAGTTTGCTTGGCAAGGTTAGGCCACCTGTTATGAGAAAAGGGAGGGAGAAGTGGAATTTCAAGTGGGTTACTCAACTCACAAGGAAAGCCTAGTAATTGCTTGCTTCTATTGCATCACTCCTCAGATCTGTGCTGGGAACGTGGAGGGGGAGAGTCGATTGCATCACAGGATAGAGGAAATGATCAACGCGGTCAATTACTTTGTTTTCCTACCCCTAACTATTTCCAGTCCTCTGCAGAGCATTCTGGTCCCACCATTCCTCAAGGATACATGCCCAGGTTATTTACCCCAGTTCCAAGGGAACCCAAACCTCCATTCTTTGGTGCAAGACAACCTTGTGTGGTGGCACACAACTCAGACTGCCTGTGTTCAAGTCTCAAGTCTGCTAAGGCTGGGGGACCCTAAACATGCTACTTAATTTCTCTATGCCTCAGCTTCCACGTTATAAAACCAACATCAGAGTCCGTATGTCTGAGGCATTTAACACTAGAAACACAGTTACCCCCACATCACTGTCTTCCTGACCCTGCCATGGCATCAGGCCACTGAACAAGTAATGAAACCTTAAGCAGCCAACTGAAACTACATGATCCGGCCGGCCGTGGTGGCTCACGCCTGTTATCCTAGCACTCTGGGAGGCCGAGGCGGGAGGATTGCTCAAGGTCAGGAGTTTGAAACCAGCCTAAGCGAGACCCCATCTCTACTAAAAAAATAGAAAGAAATTAATTGACCAACTAAAAATATATATACAAAAAGTTAGCAGGGCATGGTGGCACATGCCTATAGTCCCAGCTACTAGGGAGGCTGAGGCAGTACTATCGCTTGAGCCTAGGAGACTGAGGTTGTTGTGAGCGAGGCTGATGCCACGGCACTCACTCTAGCCTGGGCAACAAAGTGAGACTCTGTCTCAAAAAAAAAAAAAAAAAAGAAACTACATGATCTGCCTTCTCTCATTTACCTGTAATTATGCTTGTCAAAAGAGAACATACAAAGTTCTACCACTGGCATAACAGTGTGAGCAGCTCTATGGACTTGAGAAACTGTTGACAATTATTTTTAAAACAACATTGAAATTCTCTGGAAGTTTACCCAAGTACATAGAGCAAATGAAGAGATATTTATTCCAGAAAATCTACTAAAACTCATAATTGCAAGAGTCTATGGTATTTGAACTAAGACTGCCTCCTTCTTTCCTCTCCCAGCTCAGCAAGGTGGAAATTCCACTCCAGACTTACAACCAAGAACACAGGGCTCTCTCACCCTGTCAGCTCCCAGTAAGAGGGCTATCTTCCTGGGAGGGACAGAGTTCCTCATCTTGTACCTAGCTACCTGTTGCTGAGGCTAAGTTCTGGGTGAGTAAAGCCAAGAAGTGGGGGCTTCCTTTTTCCTCCAGCCCCTACTGTTTGAACTGAGGCTCTACATTGAGCATGGCATCCCTGAGAATGCTGGGGCCACAGTTGCCCCTTGCCCCAGCTCATGAAGTGGGAAATTCCCACAGGACAGGCAAGAGAAGAGACCAGGAGCTGCTGCCTCCCATCCACTCAGCTCCTAGAGTGGGCGGTGTCACTCAGAGAGAAAAGGACCATTGTTCCCACTGCTAGCACTAGAGCCTTGCCTCAGAGATTCCTCCCACAAGGGAGAAGCAGGCTATAGACAGGGAACCCCAAATCTCCCCCTAAATGAACTAACTTCTTTTAACAGTGTAGAGAGTTCAAGCTTAAGGGTGCTCTCAAAAACAGTGAAAGTTATGGTAAAAGACATTTGGGAAATTGATAGCTGCATTAAAAATAGAGGCTAAACTGCAGGCTGGCTAGTTTGCTAGAGAGAAACAGGGAAAGAGAGCTGTAAAAGAGGCCTGCTCAGTGAGAACGAATCTCAAACCCTGACTTCAGGTACTATCCCTAGAAAGGAGCCCAGATTTGATTGGATTCCACTATAAAGCAATTTATGCCCTGGGGCATTATTGAAAACAACAGAGCAATCAGCCAAGAATTAGTGGAGTTTAACAGCTGGGTGTGGTCAGAGAAAGAGCCAGTTAAAGAGAGCCTTGCCAAAACCACAGTCATTTCAGGGTGACTGTGAATGCACTCAGGGCAACACCCTTTAAGGTGCAACAATAGAAGCGTCACACTATAGGGAGTTGAGGGACTTCACTAAAATAACCCAGCCAGTCACTAGACAAGTAAACAAGCAGATAACAACAACAAGCATGGAGGATGGGGTAGGGATGACCAGTAGCCAGATTTGCTACAGTATATTATCTAAAATGCCCAGTTTCCAACAAAACTTACGAGATAGGGAACAAATTAGGAAAGAATCACCATACACAGGAAAAAAACAAACAGAAAACAGAAATTGCCTGTGAAAGCAACCAGATATCAGATCTAACAAAGACTTCAAAGTAGCCATTATAAATATGTTCAAAAAATCATGGTTGAAGAAATAAGGAAAGGTATAATGATAATGTCTCATCAAACAGAAATGTCAATACAGAGATAGAATTATTTTTTTACAAAAAAGAACCAAATGGAAAGTCTGGAGTTGAAAAGTACAACAATTGAAATGAAAAAATTCACTAGAGGAGCTCAACAGTAGATTCAAACAAGCAGAAGAAAGAATTAGCAAACTTGAAGATTGATCAATAGAGATTATGCAATTCCAAAGAACAGAGAGAAAACAGAACGAAGAAAAATGAACACAGCCTCAGAGAACTGCGGGACACCATAAGCTAACATAAATGTAACAGAAGTACAGAAAAAGAGAAGACAAAGGATGGGGCAAACACAAACTTTGAAGAAATAATGACTGAAAACTTCCCAAACTTATTGAAAAAACAATCTACATACTCAGAAAGCTCCATAAATAGAATAAATGCGAAGAGATCCCACAAATAGACACATCACTGTGAAAATGTTAAAAGCCAAAGACAAGGAGAAATTCTTGAAAGCAGCAAAAGGAAAACAACTCATCACTTAGAAGGGAACTCCCAATATTATTAACAGCTGACTTTTCACCAAAAACAGTAGAGGCCAGATAGCAGTGGGGAAACCTCCAAGATAGACCATATTGCTAGAGCAAAAAGCCAAACTTTAAACCAAATTTTAAAGGATAGAAATAATACAAAGTATATTCTCTGATCACAATGGAATAAAGTTAGAAATCAGTAATAGAAACAAATTTGGGGAACTCACAAATATGTGAAAATTAAACAATGTTTTCCTAAATCACCACTAGATCAAAGAAAAAACCTAAATGGAAATTTAAAAATACCTTGAGATGAATGAAAATGAAGCCACAACATAACAAAATGCATGGGATATAGCTAAAGCAGTGCTTAGAAGGAATTTATAGCTATAAAGTATATCTCTTCATTTATTGAGGAAGTTTCAATGTTTTTACATACATATACAATATTTACACAGCAAGTCAATGTTGTGATAATGTACTTTTATGGAGTCAAATTTGCCCAAAAAAATGCATAAACTGAGTTAGAACTCTCTAAAATGTGTTATACAATTTATAACACATATAAATTGGTGGTATTGGAAATGATGCAAAGATGCAAAGGTGAAATACATGGTATAGCAAATTACAAAAAAAAAAATCCTGACCATTTAAAATAGTGGGAAAAAGACTTATAAAAGGAAAAAGCTAAAAAGCAAATTCAACATATGAGAAGTGTATTACAGGGCTAGATTATGGGAAATTGCATGAAGGTATTCCACGAGAACTGGCCGACTTTCACAATCATTAATGTTTCCCTTATTTATTTATTCATTTATTATTTGTATCCATATGAACTCATGGATTCTAATTTACTCAATCGGTTGCAATCTGTTATTGTCATTATCTACTTTGAGGCTTAAATTGACCCATAGTTGGCTATTGGGAGTCCTTTTGAACAGCTGCTTTTATTGAACCCTGACTGACACACAATTGGTAGCCTTGGGTGGCCAGCATCTATTTTTTTTCTCCCTTCCACCAACAGCAGCCCATATTTTCTGTCCATTGTCAGCCAAGTGATTAGGTTGCGTGTCCACATGGCTTGACTTAAACCAATCAGTGTATCCCATCCCTGTGAACACAGTGATTGGCCCAAGGGTGGGCACATGATCCGTGAGAACTGGCCAATGAGAACTGAGGAGCTATCTGATAGGACTTCTGGGAAAGAAGCTCCCTCTCTCATTCCAAGGGAACTACTAGAAAAGAAGCTACCAAAGGAGCTCTCTCTCCCTCTGTATAGCATACTGTAAAGATGTAAAGTTTGGACCTGGTGAAGCCATTTCTGCTTTCAAGAACGACACTAAGGCCGGGCACGGTGGCTTACGCCTGTAATCCTAGCACTCTGGGAGGCCGAGGCGGGCGGATCGCTCAAGGTCAGGAGTTTGAAACCAGCCTGACCAAGAGCGAGACCCCATCTCTACTATAAATAGAAAGAAATTAATTGGCCAACTAATATATATAGAAAAAAATTAGCCGGGCATGGTGGCGCGTGCCTGTAGTCCCAGCTACTTGGGAGGCTGAGGCAGCAGGATTGCTTGAGCCCAGGAGTTTGAGGTTGCTGTGAGCTAGGCTGACGCCACGGCACTCACTCTAGCCTGGGCAACAAAGCGAGACTCTGTCTCAAAAAAAAAAAAAAAAAAGAATGACACCAGCCCGAGGCCCACCTCAATACAGACAGGTGGGAAACACCAAGAGTTACAGAGAAACAGGGCTGGGGCTCTGGTGACACCATGCTTTTCCAGATCATTTTGTCCTTGAAGTTATCTAGCCTGGTTAATTATTTGAGCCAATAAATTTCCTTTTTTGTGTAAGGCAAAATGACTTAAGCAGACATCAGTTGTTTGCAACCAAAAGGACCCTAGAGGATACACTCCCCCAAAATATAATAGCAAAGGAAGACTGCCTGTGGAAAGAAGCAAAAGAACTTATTATCAAAAGAACTCTAACACTAACTCCCTGGTCTCCCCAGCTGGCCCGAGAGCTTCTGGGGGCATATTCACTGCATGCCCCAGCCTCTTGGAATAGCACCTGACTCTACTGAGTGTTCAGTAAATATTTCATGACTAAGTATGTGAGGGCCATTAAGGTTGTCATGTTCACCACTAAATCTGTAGCATCTAGAACAGTGCGTGGGACACACAACAAACATTTATTGAATGAATGCACAACTCACCCCAGTGTGACACTTACCCCCTCCCCTCAAATCCACCAAAGGAAAAGAAGCTGTGGCTAAAACCTTGCATGACACTTTATTCTCCTGAGATGGGAGAATACTAATGAAGGGGGAAAGACCCTGGAAGGTGACTCGTGTCTATCTTTGTTGTGGGGTACTCAGTGAGACCAGATATTCCAGTAAGTCCTTGCCTGGGGTGTTAAAGGGTATGTGACAAAGTCCATGTATTAATAGTCACAAGCCTCCACCCAGGCTTCTGGGGTCCAATGTGACAAGAACCTGGGGTAAGTCCTGCCCAATTCCTACCCAGTGTCCCATGAACTGGCCCATTGCAAGTCAAGCCCAGGCCCCCCAAGAGTTCCTATGTGAAATATTGTTTTCTATATTTTCTTCAAAAAAATCCTTGCTTACCCCAAGGTCATAATGATATCCTCTTGTTTTCTTCTAGAAATTTTATAGTTTGTTTTTGTTTGATTTTTGAGACAGAGTCTTGCTCTGTCAACCTGGCTACAGTGCAGTGGCATCATCATAGCTCACAGCAACCTCAAACTCCCAGGCTCAAGTAATCCTCCTGCCTCAGGCTCCTGAGGAGCTGGGACTAGAGGCACACACAACACCTGGCTAATTTTTCCATTCTTTTGTAGCGATGGGGCCTCACTATTGCTCGGTCTGGTCTTGAACTCCTAACCTGAAGCAATCTTCCCGCCTCAGGCTTCCAAAGTTCTAGGGTTATGGGTATGAGCCACTGAGCCAGTTTTATAGTTTTAACTCTTACATTTAAGTGTAAGATTCATCTCAAATTAATGTTTGTATATATTGTGAGCTGGGTTGAGATTCAGTTGTTTCAGATCAATTTGTTGAAAAGCTTATCCTTTTCCCATTGAATTGCTTTGGTACCTTGGTCAAAAATCAATTGTGCGTCTATTTGTGGGCTCTTTATTATATCAACTGCTACTGCAATAATAAAAATAATAATAAAGCAATCCAATTTTTTAAATGGGCAAAATATTTGAACAGGTAATTCACCAAGGACGATAAGAATAACTAAAACATTTGAAAACATACTAAACATAAGTCATGAAGGAATTTTATATAAAAACTACAATCAAATGATGGTATCATAATGACTAAAATTAAAAAGACACAACCTGGGCAACATAGAAAGGCCCCGCCTCTGCAAAAAACAAAACATTAACCAGGCATGGTGGCATGTGCTTGTAGTCCAGCTACTTAGGAGGTTGAGACAGGAGGAGTGCTTGAGTCCAGGAGATCAAGGTTACAGTGAGCTATAATTAGGCTACTGCACTCTAGCCTGGGCAAGACTCTGTCTCAAAAAAAAAAAAGACAAAACCAAATGTTGATGAGGATGTGGAGCAACTGGTACTCTCAAACATCGTTGCTGGCAGTGTAAAATGGTACAATGACTTTGAAAATTGAATTGGCTATTTTTCATAAAGTATATACCTACCCTATGACCCAGCAATTCCACTTCTCCATATTTACCCAAACTAAATGAAAACACATATACATACAAAGACTTACACAAGAATGTTCACAGACATATGACCCAGCAATTTCACTATTAGGTATATACCCAAAAGAATTAAAAACAGAGACTGACAGAGATACTTGTACATCAATGCTCATAGCAGCATTATTCACAATAGCCAAAAGATGGGAACCCAATTGTCCATCAACAGATAAATGGACAAACAAAACATGGTGTGTGTGTATATATATATATATATATATATACATACACAAGGGAATATTATTCAACCACAAACAGGAACAAAGTCCTGATACATTCTAGAACATGGATTAACCTTGAAATCATTATGCTAAGTGAAATAAGCCAGACACAAAAGGACAAATAAATATATGATTCTGCTTACATGAAGCATCTAGAATAGGTAAATTCATAAGGATAGAAAGTAGATTAGAGGTTCCTAGGGACCAGGAAGAGAGAGAAATGAAGGAGTTAGAACTTAATGGGTATAGAGTTTCCGCTTGGGATGATGAAAAGGTTTTTGGAAATAGATAGTGGTGATGGTTGCATAGCCTTGTGAATGTAATTAATATTACTGGATTGTACACTTACAATGGTTACAATGGCAAGTTTTATGTTATTTAATTTTCATTAATATTATTTTAAATTGATAAATCATAATGTATACATTTATGGAGTACAGCGTGATGTTTTGATATATGTATATATATCAAATATATATGTATTCCACAAGGTGGAATGATTAAATCAAGCTAGTTAACATATCCAATATCTCACTTACTTATCGTTTTGGTAGTACAAATTTAAATATATTTTACTACAATAAAAACATTTTAAAGAAAAGATTGGAGGCAGGACGGTGGTTTTTAAGACTCTAGTCTGCCGCCCTCCTCATTTGCTGGCAAAAAAAGTACATTCACAGAAGCTTGTTCATAAAAGCCAAAAATTAGACTTAACCCAAATGTCCATCAACAGGTAAATGGATAAACAAATTAAGGTCTAGCCATACAATTTAATACTACTTGGCAATAAAAATGAACTACTAATACATGCAACCAAACGAATAAATCTAAAAAAAACAGAGGAAAAAGAAGCCAGACACAAAAGACCAAATTTTGTATGATTCTATTTATATGAAGGTCTTGAACAGGCAAAAATCCATCTATGTTGAAAGAAATTAGAAAAATGGTATGGGGTAGAGGACGATGTGAGGATTATTGGACAGTGCATGAAGGGACTTTCTGAGGAGATGAAAATGTGCTATATCTTGATTAGGGTGTGAATCGCACAGGTCTATGCATCTATCAATGCTCATTGAACTGGACACTTAGGATTTATGCACTTCACTATATGTAAATTATATCACAATTAAAATATTAACCAAAAATTCCTACATTGCAATTTTATAGTCCTAATGAACAGTATCAAATACTTTTCTAAAAGATTGTGTCAGTTTACAACACCATCAACATTGTGTGAGAGTGTAAGTTTCCTGTACCTTCACCAGCATTGACTATTATCTCATTCTTTAATATGCAAATTTAGAGTGAAAATAGCACACCAATTTTTTTTGGTTAAATATTTAATGATTCATTTCATATTTATAATATTTAAACTTAAAATGTTTTGAGACAGTTCATGCAGAGAGTATGTCAGATGTCAGCCACAAGCTAGTAGGGACTTTAGATACCAGGATAAGTGTTTTGCTTTTATTTTCAATTGCAAACAAGTAAAATATGTTTAATCTTACTCAAAAGTATGAAATGTTTAAAAATATTTAGGGAAAATTGGAGCCACTGGAATGTACAATGGACAATGATAATGGAGTTCTCTGATCTGAGTATCAAAAACCCAAGAACAATTTCTTCGGTGTGCCACTATTAAAATTACTTAGATTAGTATAGTTTCATTCTAATGTAGTGTGAAATTTAAATTCTTTTTTTTGTTTCAGCATATTATGGGGGTACAGATTTTAAGGTTTCAATAAATGCCCATTCCCCCCCTCCCCCCACAAGTCTGAGTCTCCAGCATGACCATCCCCCAGATGGTGCACATTTCACTCATTATGTATGTATATACCCGCCCCCCTGCCCCCTTCCACCTGCCCAATACCCTATTACTATAGTACCTATGTGTCCACTTAGGTGCTGCTCAGTTAATACCAATTTGCTGGTGAGTATATGTGGTAGCACACCAATTTTAATTTTCTTTTTTTTTTTTTTTGAGACAGAGTCTTGCTCTGTGCCATGGCTTAGAGTGCAGTGGCATCAATGTAACTCACTACAACATCAAACTCCTGGGTTCAAGAGATCCTTCTGCCTCAGCCTTCTGAGTAGCTGGAACTACAGGTGCACATAACTGTGTCCAGCTAATTTTTCTATTTTTAGTAGAGATGGGGTCTCTCTCTTGTTCAGGCTGGTCTCAAACTCCGAGCTCAAGTGATCCTCTGGCCTTGGCCTCCCAGAATGCTAGGACTACAGGAGTGAGCCACCTAACTCAGCCTAATTTCCATTTCTATGACTACAAATTAATATTTTCTCATGTGTTTGTTTACAGTTACATTTATTTGGGGGAAATTGCCTTTTTTGTCTTTTGCCCATAATCTCTTGGACTCTATTGTATCTTTCAATATGTAAGAATTCTTCATGTAATAAATATGTTAATGCTTTAATATATTTGCTCCAAATATTTCATCACTTCTTGATTGACCTTTGAACTTTCATTAGGTTCTTCTTATGTATAGAAATGTTTCATTTTCTATAATCAAGTACATATCTTTCCTTATGACATCTTTTCTCAGTTTAGAAAGTTGTCATTTCTCCCTTTTCCCAAGAAAAGTATTTTTTTTTCTAATTTTTGCAGTTATACCTATTTTTAAATGTGACACTTCAAACTTCTGGAACCTATTTTAGGAAGGTATGAGGTGGGATGGAAATTTATTCTTTTCAAAATGCTATTTAGAAGGCAGCTATGCTCACCACTACGCCACGAATGCTATAGTCGCTCTTCCAGCCGTGAGCATAGTAAAAAAACCTTCTGTTTTTTCCAAGTCATCTTTTATCTCTCTCAACAAATTTTAGGGAGAGCTCTCCAGCCAGGGGAGCTGAGAGTGAGCCCAGCAGATCCCGGACCGTGGCCTCCGCATTGGTGGCAGGGCTATCCCCACGTTCCAGAGGTGACTGCAGGGACCAGCACTGGGGAGGAGTGTCCAGCTGGGAGGAAATCCTTCTCCCCCTTTCTCACCAACTTCTGCAAATAACTCAGAGATTATTCACATGACATTTGATATAAGAAAATGAAATGGCAGGAACTAAAAGTGAAATCATTAAAGAGAGTAAAACTGAAATAAAACGGGAAGAGCATCAGCCAGGATAGACCCACCAGAGTAAGTAGATGGTGGAAAATGAAGGAAAGGAGGGTTTTATGGTGCATATTAATATTTCACCAGACCTTCTGAGATGTAACTAACACGTGACCACTCTTTCTTCAGAGAAGTGCTCTTTTCAGTACCAGTTACATCAAACAAACCAAATTGTGAAGGTACATCCTCATTCTTTCAAATGCACATTTGGGATTGTGATTATCTTTCAAAATTTTTTTAGAGCAATTTTTGTGAAACCATGGATAAGTCAAAAATGCGTATTATGTTTTAATATGAATTCTGTCTTGGAACCAATGCAATACAGACAGCTCGAAATATCAACAAAGTGTTTGGGAAGGATGTGGCTAATGAACACACAGTACGTGGATGGTTTGAGAAGTTCTGTTCTGGTGATTTTAATCTTGAAAATGAGCCATGTGGGTGACCTGAGACCAAGGTGGATAATGATGAGCTAAAAGCTGTAGTGGAAGCAAATCCATTTCAACCTACATGTGAATTAGCACCAAGGTTTTATGTTGCTATTCCAACAATATTGGGCCATTTGAAACAAATGGGCAAGGTAAAGAAGCTGGATAGATGGGCTCCACATGAATTAAATGAGTGTCAGAAGAGAAATCATCTCGAAGCTTGCCTTTCTTTGCTTTCATGACATAAAGGTGAACAATTTCTACACCATATTATTACATGTAATGAAAAATGGATTCTTTTTGACAATCACAAGCATTCAGCACAATGGCTGGATAAAGATGAAGTGCCAAAATACAGTCCAAACCTGAATCTTCATCAGAAAATGTTAGTGGTGTTTGTTTGGTGGTCCAGCGCTGGTATTATCCATTATAGCTTCATGAAACCTGGTCAATCCATTACAGTGTATGTCTACTGCAACCAACTGGATGAAATGATGAGGATGCTTGTGATTAAGCAGTCGAGAGTGGTCAATAGAGACAGGCCAATCCTCTTACAAGACCACATATTACAAAAAACAAGGCTGCTCAAACTACAGAGGCTAGACTTCGAAACTTTCTATTCACCAGAAACTTTCTATTCACCTTGCACCAACTGGCTACCACTTCTTCCAGGCTTTGGACCACTTCTTGCAAGGAAAAATATTCACTTCTCAACAAGCTGTGGAAAACACCTCTCATGATTTCATCGCCACTGGCTCTCCAGGCTTCTTCACTGCTGGCATAAACAAGCTACCATTAAGATGGCACAACTGTGTTGATAGTTTAGGCACACACTTTAATTGTACGCTTCTTGTTTGAGATATAATAAACTTTTAATTCGAAATTGGACATTGCATATTTAATGACTTAATATTAAATAACCTTACCCTAAGAATGAAAAGAAAAATCACCCATCAAAACTTTATGGAATGGGCGGGCCTGGTAGTTCACGCCTGTAATCCTAGCACTCCGGGAGGCCAAGGCGGGTGGATCGTTTAAGCTCAGGAGTTCGAGACCAGCCTGAGCAAGAGCAAGACCTCATCTCTACTAAAAATAGAAAGAAGTTAATTTGACACAGCTAAAAATATATAGAAAAAATTAGCCAGGCATGGTGGCGCATGCCTGTAGTCCCAGCTACTTGGGAGGCTGAGGCAGAAGGATTGCTTGAGCCCAGGAGTTTGAGGTTGCTGTGAGCTAGGCTGACACCACAGCACTCACTCTAGCCTGGGCAATAAAGTGAGACTTTGTCTCAAAAAAAAAACTTTATGGAATATTTTGTATTTCACCAGCATCCATCAATCCTTTGCTTTTGGTAAACATTTCCATTATCTCCTATTTCAGGGATTTTGTACTTTTAGGCATCAGGTTTACTAAATACCACATCTGCCTTTTTACTGAAATTTCCTTTATTTACAGCTTTTTGTATTATCCAGTTTTCCTGGTAGCCTGTATAGATTAGTACCTGAATTTCTCTAAACCCACCAAGCTTCAACTTAAGTGTCAAAATTATTTGTATTTCTTTACAGTAATTTTAATGTTGATTTCAATACTTGTTTGTTTTGGTAGATCCAGCTATCTATCAAAGCCTGAAAACATAGAAAATTTATTCTTAACAATGTCATTTCTACATTAGCATTTAGAGTAACTGGCTGTCATTTTTCATGGTGATGATTTCATTTATGGCTTTTATAACCTCTTGCTCAGGATTTATTGCCTTGGTACAGGCTATTTGGAGAACTTTCTATACGAATGAGCCTATGCTGTATTTTCACTTTTTATCCCATCCTAGTTATACTGTGAGCTCTAAAAAAATACTCTTGCCCAAGCTCACTTTGTTTTCTCCACACCTGGTTACCATTTATACTATTTCAACTAAGCATTATTTTATTCTTTTATTTTATTTTATTTATTTTTGACTAGTCAAGTGCAGTAGTAAGAAGGGGACAAAGAATTAGAACAAGGAGTTCAATCTATAACTGACTGAACAATCAAGTGAGATAACTCACTACCTTCAGACCAGCCAAGCATCCTTTTATTAATACTTAAAGTACAGATCCTAGCCTACATTGAGATGAACATTCCCTGGTCATGCTTTGTCAATAGTTTTCTCATTGATATAGTTTATTGGCTTAATTGTCACAGCTTAATTTAGGAGACACGGAATTACCTGTGGATCCATTTATTTATTTATTTATTTATTTTGGAGACAGAGTCTCACTCTTGTTGCCCTGGCTTGAATGCTGTGGCATTAGCCTAGCTCACAGCAACCTCAAACTTCTGGGCTCAAGAGTTCCTCTTGCCTCAGCCTCCCAAGTAGCTGGGACTACAGGCAAGCACCACCATGCCCGGCTAATTTTTTATATATATTTTTAGTTGGCCAATTAATTTCTTTCTATTTTTAGTAGAGATGGAGTCTCGCTCTTGCTCAAGCTGGTCTCGAACTCCTGAGCTCAAACGATCCGCCTGCCTTGGCCTCCCAGAGTGCTAGGATTACAGGTGTGAGCCACCACACCCAGCCCTGTGGATCCATTTATTAACTAGACATTCTGCTTCACCCACACTTATAATTGACAATCCTGAGCAAATTGAAATGCTTGTATCAATAACAATTTGTTAACACATTTGCCATGTTAAAATTAATTAAAATTTACAACTATAATAAGAATCTTAATTTTACAAATGGGAAAAAAATGATGATTTGGGACATAAAAAATGAACTGGACTGAAGCTTCACCCTCACACATTTCATATCCCTCTGTGTCTTGGGGGGGCGAATGAAATCTTGTCATTCCAGCAACACAGATGAGCCTAGCATTGTATGGATATTCCACAATTTATCCATTGTCCTACTGATGGATATTTGGGCTATTATCAGTTTTGACCTACTGCTAATTACCTCCCTTTCTTTTCCAACTTTGTTGAGATATAATTAAAGGACACTCCTAGGTACACATTTAAAGTGTGCAACTTTATCAGTTTTGACACATGTATACACCCATGAAACCATCACAGTAGTCAAGGTAATGAAACATGTCCATCACCTCCAAAAGTTTCCTTGTGCCCCTTTGGCTAGATGGATGGCTGGTTGGATGGATGAAGCTAGTCTGCAAGGAAGAAACAAAGAAAGAAAATCTGGATGCTTGGAAGGAGCCCTTACATGCTATAGTCGCTGCGCATCGTTTTAGATGCACCCCCTGAACACCCTTTAAAATAGATGTCACAGAGACAGTGCATGCGTCAGCTGACTCTAAGGGCCCATTCTTGTGCCTGAGAAGACTACTGACTCTGGAAGCCTGACTGGTCGTAGAGAAATGACAGGCATGCCCTGGTTTGTGTCTTGGACAGAAGCTCCTGAATGCACCATTATGACCAAATAAAAATAGATTGTGAGGACTGACTTTTTATAAATAAAAATTATATATATTTAAGGCATACAACATGATATGTTGACAAATGTATACACAGTAAAATCGTAATGGGAATGTAAATTAGTACCACCATTACATAAAACAGTATAGAGGTTCCTCAAAAAAATTAAAAATAGAACTACAATATGATCCAGCAATCCCTCTTCTGAATATATACCCAAAAGAAATGGAAATCAGTACCTCAGAGAGACATCCCCACTCCCCTGTTCATTGCAGCACTATTCGCAGTGGCCAAGGCAGGGAATCAACCTAAGGACTGATTTGAACCTCTCCTTGGTGTTGCTGATCAGAGCTGAGAACGTACTCCTGACCACATGGCCACCAGAACTTCAGTCACACTTCAAAATGTGACACAAAGGAGAGGTCAGTAGTTTCTCAGGGAGTTAGCAGACCTCATCCCACCTGCCTATGACCAGTTTCTCAAGTCCCCAGGCTGCAAGAGCGGCTCAGCCTTCACCCAGACCTTGGCTCTCAGAATTTAATCCCTTACATCACCCTTTCTCCCTCACACCCATCTTCCCTTCTCCTTCACATAGCTTCTCACACCCCAGCACCACCCCTATATGGGTCCTATCCTATGGGAAGCTCCAAAGTCACTGGTACCTTCCATGTCTGGCTTTTAGAGTTGATAAGATCTTGGATCCAGAGTCCTTAGAATCGGGGTTCATATAAGCTCACTCTGAGCCTTCATTCCCCCTGCCTTGCCCACCCTCACACCTATCAGCTTCCATCCCAGTGACCCAAATGACCCAGTGACCCCTGACTTCATCTGTGACCTCACTTGGATTCTAGCTTCTGTTGCTTGGTGTCCTGGTACCTGACCCTGCCACACCCACTGGCCAGCTACCTCATGTAACAGAACTGGGTACACTGCTCTCACCTCTCAGATTTTATTTTCTAGTCCAATCCCTTATATTTTGGGATTCCTGCTTCCTCCTTAGTACCACTGATTCACACCAGCCCTGCCTCGTCCACACAACCAACCAAAATCTATACTAACTTGAATTGTGCTCTAATAGCTTCTTGTTTGCTAGTATATTTGAGGAGGAAGGGAAGTTTCCTTTCTTTTGTTTAATTTTTTTCAGGCCCGTTATTTAAAAAGCACAGAGACAATGAGTAATGATCACATGTAATTCCACCAGGAAATAGTCATTAACAACAAGGTGATATATTTCCTGCCTGTGTTTACATTTTATTTTTTCTTTTTCATTATTAACCTAAGTTTCCCCAGGCACACCAACCAGTGTGTAAATTCAGAGTAGTGACATTTACCCATATTTTATTGTCTTTTACCCTAGGGGCCACTGCATTACTTCATATCCCCTACAAATTGCCCTTCAACTATGTCTGCAAATCAATCACCAACAAGTCAGGCTAGCCGTGGTGTGGCAATGCTGGGGGCAGGCACCAGCCCCTTCCCTAGGGTATCTGATGCAGCCCCAGGGTGCTGGTCTCTCTGCATTGCCAACCGGGGCTGCTGGATGTGGCCATCTCTGCCAGGGGTGTGATGCAGGGCTGTGTCCCCTGGCACCCTGGAGGCCCCAAAGTAGCAAAGGTTCTATGCTGAAATGAGGAGAAGGCTTCATACCACTCTTGCTTCTCAGTTTGTTAGGCCTTGTACACCAACATGTCCCACAGCTTTGCTGTAGACCTCCTTCAGTGGTTACTGGAAGACATCCCATCCATGGGACTTGGATAAGAGTCCCTGAGGGCCGGGCTGCAGGCGGAGCTCACTGTCAATTTCCAGAATTGCCCTGCACCCTGCCCAGCCTGGAAAGCTGGGGCTCTGCTTCCAAGTCCAGCTCCAAGCTGGTTCCTTCCTCCCCTAGGATGAGGTCTTTCCCACCTGCTGCTCAGGTAGCCTCTGGATAGTATCCAAACCAGTAGGCAAGGCCGCCCAGGCTGGCAGAACCACACCCTCAGGCCACGTTCATTGATTCAGCAGATATCAAGTGACTGCTACTCTGCGCCTGCTCTGCCAGGCACTAAGGGTACAAAGGTGAGTAAAAATGAACATGGGGGTGTCTTTGAGGAACTTACATTCTGGTGGGAGAGAAGACAACAATCAAATCACAAATAAGTATAAACAGTAAGAAAGAGCAGTTTACAAAATTCTATAAAGCCCAGGTCCTCTGTGCAGCCAGAAATAACAGGAGGCTTTTATTTTACCTGCATGCAATGAAGGAGCACCTTCCTCAACAGGTGTGTGGCCCTTAGGGGTACTAAGAGACTGAACCCTCTGAGTTTAGCAGCCCAGAAAGGATGACTGCAGCCAAGTCCAAGAAGAGGGTTGGGGAAGGGGTAGAGGGGAAGGACTTGGGTCTCCAGCTGGCTCCAAGGCTTCACCTTGTGGTCCCTGGTGGAATCGCACTTCCTGGCCATATTGCTTTTAGGGTTGGGGGGTGGAGGAGACAGAGGGGCCACCCTGCCAGGTCTGCTTCCTGAGGAGAAGTAAAGTGTATCCCTTTCTGGCTAGAATACTTAACAGCCAGGGTGAGACCCCTGGGAGCTCTCTCTCTCTCTCTTTCCTCCTGGCATGGTGGCTAGCAATGTGGAATATGGTAGCTATATGTCAGCTACCTAGGGTGACAGTGCTGGGCAGATCCCCTGGCCACCCACAATGGCCAGAGCTTGGGCATGGGATGAACCTTTGTGGTCCTAAGCCACTACACTTTAGGATTTAGTGGTCATAATTTCCTGGAGATGGAGCCTCTTGGTGGCTGAAAATGTGCATTTGTTGTGTTTTCTTAGCCAGACAGCCAGCTTGGTGACAGCAGGACTGCTCCCCGTTGTGTCACTGTACCTTGTGCCCAAAACATTGCTGGGCACAGAGCCAGGGCCCTCGGATTCAATGACTTGACCCCATCTCCTCAGGAAAACCACTTGTCTCAGCAGAAATGGCAGCTGGCGCCCTCCAGGTGAGAATCAGCTTCTCGTCCCTAGGTGAAGCCCTCACTCCCTTGTCCTGAGGCAGCTCAACTACCCAGGCGCCCACTGGCCTTTCCTCCTCCTTTCTCAGGCTCCACATCTCCCCTCCACACTATGTGCCTGTTCCAGGCACAGCCACCATCATTTTCCTGGGGACACCACTTGAAGCCTCTTCCTTCAGGGGGAGACCAAGGCGAGGAGCCCAAAGCTCGGCTTCCTGCAGAAATGAGACCCAGACCATACAAGAGGCCTGTCTGGGCTTTCATCTCCTTAGGCCTGAGCAATCAGAGGCTGGGCCAGAAACGCAAAAGGGAACAGAAACCAACAATGGGCAGAAATCCCCTCCAGGTACAAGCTCCAGGTGCAGCTACAGGTATAGGCAGCGACAACAGACAGGTACAACTTTAGGGACATTTAAAAGATTCACAATTCCATAAACAAAAAATGGTGTCTACATACAGCCTTCAAAAGGAAGGAAATTCTGACACACACGTAACAACAGGGATGACCCTCGAGGACATCACACTAAGTGAAACAAGCCAGTCACAAAAAGACAAATACTGTATGAGTCCACTTATATGAGGCACCTATAATAGTCAAAAATAGAGATAGAAAGTAGAGTGGTGGTTGTCAGGGGCTGGGGAGAACGGGGAGTTGGTGTTTAATGGGTACTGAGTTTCTGTCTGGGAAGAGGAAGAGCATTCTGGAAATGGGTGGTGGCGATGGTTGCACATCAGTGTGAATGTACCTAACGCCACTGAATGTCCACTTGGAAATGGTTAGGATGATAAATTTTATGTATCTTACCACAATTGAAAAAAGAAAGATTCACAATTCCAGGGAGAAGAAAGGCTCTCTCTCCCACACTGCTCACAGGAGGCAAAGTCAGACCAACACATTGGGAGCATTATTGGCAGTGTGCACTAAAATTTATACATGCTGACCCTTTCACCAATTGGATTGAGCCTACCTAAAAGTACTGACAGAAGTCCACAAACATACACATACACATACAAAGAAATACACATACGAATACGCATACATACAAATACACATACAAAGAAAACGTACACAAGCGTTTTCTTTGAGGCATTGTTCCTCATACTGAACACTTGAAAATAATCCATTAATCAGGAAATAGCTAAGTAATTTACGGTATAGCTCAGAAAATGAAACATCATGTAGTCATAAAAAGGAGTTAAAGCTGTATGTTCTAACTTAGAAAGATGTTCAAGATGGCCAGGTGCGCTGCCTGTAATGCTAGCATTCTGGGAGGCTGAGGCGGGAGGATCACTTGAGCCCAGGAGTCGGAGTTTTCAGTGGGCCGTAATGATGCCACTGCACTCTAGTCAGGGCAACAGAGAGAGACTCCGTCTCAAAATTTTAAAAAGTGAGTTCATGACAGAGCTCTGGGAAGGGACAGTTGCTGTCAGATCTAGCCGCTCTGTGGGACTCTGAGGGAAAGCTCACGCCAAGTAGACGCTGTTCTGCCACCATGGGTAAAGGAGACCCCAACAAGCCGAGGGGCAAATGTCCTCATATGCCTTCATACAGACCTGCCTGGAAGAGCACAAGAAGAAACACCCAGACTCTTCCGTCAATTTTGCCGAATTCACCAAGAAATATTCTGAGAGATGGAAGACCATGTCTGCAAAGGAAAAGTGGAAATTTAAAGATGTGACAAAAAGTGACAAAGCTCACTGTAACAGGGAGATAAAAATTTTATGTTCCTCCCAAAGGTGATAAGAAGGAAAGAAAAAAGATCCCAATGCTCCTAAAAGGTCACCATCTGCCTTCTTCCTGTTTTGCTCTGAACACCACCCAAGGATCCAAAGTTAACACCCAGGCCTATCCATTGGGGATACTGCAAAAAAATTGGTGAAATATGGTCTGAACAGTCAGCCAAAGATAAACAATCATATGAGCAGAAAGCAGCTAAGCTAAAGGAGAAATAGGAAATGGATATTGCTGCATACTGTGCCAAGGGCAAAGGGGAAGCAGGAAAGAAGGGCCCTGGCAGGCCAACGGGCTCAAAGAAGAAGAGTAAACCAGAAGATGATGAGGAAGAGGAAGATGAAGATGATGAGGAGGAAGATGAAGAATAAATGGCTATCCTGGGCCGGGCGCGGTGGCTCAAGCCTGTAATCCTAGCTCTCTGGGAGGCTGAGGTGGGCGGATCGTTTGAGCTCAGGAGTTCGAGACCAGCCTGAGCAAGAGCGAGACCCCATCTCTACTATAAACAGAAAGAAATTAATTGGCCAACTAATATATATAGAAAAAAAAAAATTAGCCGGGCATGGTGGCACATGCCTGTAGTCCCAGCTACTTGGGAGGCTGAGGCAGCAGGATTGCTTGAGCCCAGGAGTTTGAGGTTGCTGTGAGCTAGGCTGACGCCACGGCACTCACTCTAGCCTGGGCAATAAAGTGAGACTCTGTCTCAAA